>PVIR01013219.1:0-42785 GCA_004026965.1 Petromus typicus
TGTATGTCCAATTCTTTACCTTTTTCTGTGAAGTTTTCTGCCATTATCTGTGTGAATAGCTTTTTGATGTCTTTAGCATTGTCTCCTGCTTCCTCAGTGACTCCAATCAATCTTATGTTATTCTTCTTTGAATCATCTAGGAGCTGTTGGATTGACTTTTCATTATCACTTGCTTTTTTCCATAGATTATGCCTTTCCAATTCATTGACTGAGATCCTGTCTTCTAGGTCTGAAATTCGGTCTTCTGCCAAATTCATTCTATTGCGCAAACTTTCATTTTCTTTCTTAATTTCCTGGACTTCTGCTTGTAGGTGTTTAAAAGGTTCCATTGCTTTTGCTATCTTGGATTCTATCAACTCCATGATTTCCTCTTTAGCTTTACTAATCATCATGTTGACAGTGTCCAATATCTCTGCTTTCATCTCAGAGATCAGTTCTGATTTCCATTTTACTAGATCTGCTTCGGTTACCATTTGTGAGGACCCTGGAGACTGGGCTTCAGACTTCTCTATTTCCCTTCCCCCTGTGTTATCTTGAGGTGAGGATCTTTGTATCTGAGACTTTGAGTGTTTCTTCATCTCTGACCTGCCCTGTTTTCTGGCACTGTTTGTTGCAAGTCACTTTCCTCCTAATAGTTAGGAACCTTAAAATAGCAGTGTTTCCTGGGTTGTTCTTTGCAGTCTGTATTGGGACTGAAAGAAAAACCCCTAGTTCTGGCACACCATATGAGACATTCAATCAATACAGTCAGAAAACCTTCTCCTGTCTGCTTTAGAGGCAGGAAGGCTCTGGCTCCTGAACTCCCACAATGGCACTGCCTGAGGTTCCAATGGGCCCGCCTGCTCACCAGTACAGTCTCTGGGCTCACTTGTGCAGTTGGCCTGGAGGCCAGTAGGCTGTAGGCCCTGTGCAGCTGCAGTGGTAGGGGCTGATGTTCCAACAGGCCCACCTACTCACCAATACAAGGTAACTGGATGTGCTTCTGCAGTTGCTGTGGAGAAAGTGAGACAATGACCTGCTAACCTCAGTCCCTGGGCGCTCTTCCAGCATGCGCCTGGAAGACAGTAAGCTCTAACCCTGGCGCAGATTCGGTGATGCAGATTCAGTGCCGCAGTCACCATTTCCCGAGCCGCCCGCTGCTAAACTCAATCCCTGGGTGCTCTTCCAGTGTGGGCGTGGAGGCCAGTAAGCTCCAACCCTGGCACAGATTCAGTGGCACAGTCGCCGTTTCCCGAGCCACCCGCTGCTAACCTCAGATTTGGTGACACAGATTCAGTGCCACCTCCACTGTTATTCTTGTCAAACACCTGGCACAGAATATGTTTAGTGCCATAATAATTGTTATATACCTTCAAATTTCTGTGAACCATTTTTTTTTCTTTTTCTTTTTCTTTTTTTCTTTTTTTTTAGAGACAGGGTCTCGCTTTGTGGTTTTGTGGTTCAGGCTGGCCCTGAGCTCAGCCTCCAACTCACATCACAGCAATCCTCCTGCCTCTGCCTCCCGAGTGCTGGGACTGCAGGCATGAGCCACCACTCCCGGCACTGTGTTACATGGTACTGGTTGCTGCTGGGGTGAGTCTCCACACCCAGTATTGTTATGTGGTTACTGGGGATCGAACCTGGGTCCTTGCATTTGCAACACAGGCACCGGAACCACTGAGCTATATCCCTGGCCCCTGTGAACTTCTTGAGTTATCAAAAATAAATCATCTGTGGTGTGGATTTCAACAAGCCAAGCCATATCTGCTATCTGCCAATTTTTCTTCTCCTTTCTCTCATTAACATTGAATTTTGGATCAAGAGCTTTGGCTTCTCCTTGTTTGTTGGCAACAAAGCTTCCAGAGGAAGTGCCAAGGTCAGATACAAAAACTTAACAGAGCAAAGGATAAACACTGCTCACAGACAAACACGGAACCTGCGAATGTGAGAACAATGGGCCCCCATTACTGACAGTATTATCAATACCAGATGTCATAGCCTCTCTGTTCTCTGTTCTAGTGTTGTCCTTGTGTGCTCTCATAACAGCATTTATAGCTTTTTGGCTGACAATACTAATTGCAGACTGTAAATAAAATCAAATGTGAATTCACAGAAACAAAATCTTTGGAGTAAATGCTACAGTTGGAGAGAGAAGCAGTACATGTTCAGAGCTGCAATAGCAATACAAGCCAGGATGTGACAGCAATCAAAGGCAGAACAAAGATGATATGCATAGCGGATACTCAAAGAAGATTTGGGACAGGGTGGAGGCAATGTTTTCCTTTCTCTCTCTGAAGACTAGCCTTTTTTTTTTTTTTTTTTTTTTTTTTTTTGCTTATCTCTTTTCATAGTAGGGAAAAGATGCCATTCCACAGTTCTTATTGCTGGAACTACAGAAAATAGTAATTTCTCATACAACTCCAAATTCCCTGAGAGGTATGACTGACCCAGTTTGGATCAGGTGCTTATCTTGATACTACTCAGCTATGGCCAGGACTTGTTAGCAATACCTGACTGCCAGTACTATAATCCATACCTATGGAACATACGGAGGACAGGAGTCAGTTCCTTAAATGAAGGTTTTGTTGGCTTCTGAGCTGGGCAGTTATACCACAAGTTGGTCACCTGCCAGTGACAGTGCATCACCAGAGAAATGCAATGACAAACATAACAAGCATCAGCCAGCAGCAACACCAAGTCCAGAAATGTCTGCCTGAGCCAGGTACCTGGATGGAAATTTGTGTCAGTTTTCCACAGGCATAGTGGCACTATCTCAGAGGAATTCAGAGGGAATAGACACTCATGAGTAAAATGTTGGAATCCTCTCAAATTCACCTGCCTTCATTTCTTAGTTCTGTTTGACACCCTATATCTGGCCTTTTTTTTTTTTATCCTTTTAGTACCTTCTCCTACAACTCACCGCATCCCACTCTCTCCACATGGGCTCCTTCTCTTGGGCTGTAGGTATTACACTTCTGATGCAATTACATCTGGATGTGGGTCAGGAGCAAAAAGCTGCCTGGCCTCCAGTCAGGAGTCTATTCCCCCATTCTACACCTTTCCTTGATATTATCTTCTAAAAGATTAATACACAGGGGATTATTCAAGTAAGAACTACGTATTCAAGTACTAAATGTAATGAGGCTCTATGAAGATGGGGCCTGAGCCAATTCTGATAATTTGATAGAGATATCATAAAATAAGCCTGTTAATTTAGGTTAACTACATGGTGATGTTAGTAATAAATTTTATTGGTAATTCATTAGCTTAAGCATTATTCTTTAATTATTCCATTAACTCATATTGTAAAATTAGTTACATTTGGGTACTTTTGGCTCCAAGTAACAGAACATCTATAAAAGCATCTTTTTCCCCCAAACAAATTAGTTTATTGGTACATTTTAGGGATACATTATCACATTTATCATTGAGAATTTTTACCTGAACATGATATATCTTGATACTTATATTTTTCTCATTCCCTTGTCCTCCCTACACCCCACCCCCATATACATAAGCTTCATTTCCTTTTTTCCATTTTACTATAAAATTTTTTTCCTTCTCTTCTTTGTGTTCCCCTGTCCCCCCCAGTTCCCTTTCCTTTTTTTTCTTCCTATTTCTCAATACTTATTATATATTCTGAACTTCATTTACACCTTCAGTTTCACACATTGGAGAAATGATATGGTATTTACACCTCTGTGTTCTACTTATGGCACTTATGAGTATGGCCTCAAGGTGCATCCATTTAGCTATAAATGTCTCTAATTTATCACTCTTTATGGCTGAGTAATACTCCATTTTATTAAAAAAAAAAAAAACCACAACTCCTTTATCCAGTATCCAGTTGATGGGCATTTGAGCTGTTTCTAAGATTTAGCTATTACAAACTGCTTCTATAAACATGGGTGCACATATATCACTGTGATATGATTCTTTTAGGAATACGCCTAGCAGGGAAATAGCAGGGTCAAATGGGACCTCTAATCCTAGCTTTCTGAGCAATCTCCACACTGATTTTCATAGTGTTTGCATCAGTCTATTCTCCCAACAGTGAAGGGTTCCTTTCTCCCCACAACCCCAGCAGCATTTGTTATTAGTTGATTTCTTGATAGCAGTCACTCTTTCTCAAATGTATCTTAAATAATAAGAAGTCAGTGTTATGGTAGGAAGGTCACCATATGGAAGTTTTAGGATTCAATGACTCAAAAATGTCATTAAGGTACAAAATCCTTTCTTTTTACCCTGAGTTTCAGTCTCAGCACATTGGTTTGCTCTCTTAGCTGGTTCTTCTCAACATGGCTGAAATAATCCTAAGAGTCAAGAGTATATAGCAAACACACACACACACACACACACACACTCACACACACACATACACACATATATATTGCAAACACATATTCTTGTGGGGAAGACAGCTGTGGTTGTGTTTGTCACCCAATCTGGAGTTCTCAAATGGAAGCAAAATTTTGCCAAACATATCTGTTTGCAAACTGAATTATTCATGAATAGAAGCATTCTTGAGCTGAGATATTGCTGTAATCATTTTTTCTATTCCTGGATTTATGCCTCAAATGATATACATAGCCATTGGCAGTGTCCTCCACATATCTGAATGGGAAAGGTGAGCAGAAGTCTCGGAAGTGGCCTTTTTTCACCTCAGCCATGAAGGTAAATTTCAAAAAGTCTAATATTCCTAGAATGGTGAATCTCAGCACTTAGAGGCTGTGATTTCCATTGCACTGCCATTTAATTTACCAGTCTGGCCTCTATAAAAGCCAAGTGGGTCTTGGAGAATGACTGTGGATTATTCTAATTCACTAAGTACTGGTCCTAGTTGTACTTGCTTTGCCAGATGAGACATCTCCAATTCTGACAGATTAGCATTGCTCAGGTACATTGTTTGTAGCAAGTAATCTGCATGTATTTTTTACAATCTTTATCAGGTAAGAATATTAGAAGCAGTTCATTTCACTCCCAACAGACATTAATTACATTTACAATCGTATCCCAGGGCATTGTGAGCCCAGCGTGGCAGTATGCTGCAGGTCTTATTAAATGGATCCTTTCATATAGTGGTGTAAACCTGACACAACCCCGGTGGCTCATACCGTGCTTGGTAGCCCAGTTAGGGGCAGTTGCCATCCAGTTACTTCATGTTTCCCATAGCAAGAGGGCTGATTTTTACAGATCAGGAGGAGGGAAAACTATGACCTCCACGTAATCTACCTGGGTGTCTCAATGTACAATCAGTATATACTGCAGTCACAGCCTAGCACTGCCCCTAAAAGGTAAGCTAGACCAGATAAAGGGAAGGGAAGGTAGAAGGGGTAATAAAAGAATATGAGTAACCATTTCTGCCTTAAAAGCAGCTGCTAGCATGACAGCTTTAGTTTATCCCATTTCCCTGCTTCTCATAAGTCTCCTCAGGAGAAAAGCCCAGCAGGACCTGAGAGTGCTATCACCAGAACTTACAGGATGCAAATGAATCTGCAGTGCAGCATCCATCACCTCCTTCAGGGCCAAAGAACTCATCTCCTCACCTGCAGGTAGTGTTGGAAGCTGGTGACTATGAGCTGAACCCCTCTCCAGTCATTGCCCTCTGATGAAGAATTGCCTTACCCAGGGTCATACTTTCCCCTTAGGGATGACCAACATCCAGTGACTGAACAATGTGGTCCCATAGGCTGATGGAAGACTCTGAAGGGCTACTGGAGCTGCATAGCCGCTGCAGCGTTAGCGAGGCTTTCTTATAATGGCATCAAAATTCACATTTTCTAATAAGGCTATTCCAAAAAGTATTGATCTCAAGGAAACTCCCCAACAATTTTCCTGCATGCAAATCCCCATCTCATAATCTATCAAGAAATTCAGAATATGTTATTTCACTTCATCCTCATTATAATTTTGTCTTTGTCACTATTTCAACCTTACATCCTAAGGTGTTTTGCACAATCTCTGATTCTTCAGAGAATCAGAGATTAAATGTGCTCTTGATTAAATGTGTACCAACAAAGTATAATTCCTGTGCTAGAATTAGGTGGCTGTCCTTCTGGGTGAGATTCTGGGTGCAGCCACTTGAGCGCTAACGTACAGAAGGTGACTTTTCATTGTATGTTCCCTGAAACCTTCCTGGAAGGTTTTCCTCAGGCTCTGTGAGTCTTCAGACTTATTGGTGTGGGCTCTAGGGGTTGTCCACTCCAAAGCTGCATTCACATTTCATGCTCCTACACTTGTGACAATATGCAGAGGAGTCTCCATGGCTTGATAAGCTGCCATTCTCAGTGCTGGGAGTTCCATACTCAAGGTATTTGGCCTCTTCCAAACACAGAGGTTGATCTCAATTTTATGAATTCAGTGATTTAATAATCAATATGTGGCTAGGAAGTTATGTAATGAAGTCTATGTCAACTCACATTTCCCTCCCTGGAGTAAGGCTAGCTACAAACTATCCCCTAAATTCCAAGTGTGATATAGCACATGTTCAATAAGAATGTGGATTTGTAGTCCCTTCTGTGGCAGAGTAACAGATTGGTATCAATTTCTGCAGATTACTTAGAAGTTCTCAGCTTTTTTTTCTGGTGCTAGGAATCAAACTCAGGACTTTGTTTTTGCCAGGCAGGAGTGGTGCCACTTAGCTACATCCCCAGCCCAAAGTCCTCATCTTTTATAATAATTTTATTCTCACTTTATCCTCTGAGTGATCTGAGGGTCTGAATCTTATCAACTTCTGTACATACATAAGATTTATAAGTAACTAGACAGAGCAGTGGAGCATAGTTAGTTATTTTGCATAAGAACTTCCCTTATACAACTTCCATATATAGCTTGCCTGGCAACCCCCTTTTCTACCACTGAGGCACCAGTGCAGAACACTGTCTGAGGAGTGCTCTTAGCCCCTCCACTGGAGGTTTCCTGAGGAAATAAAAAGGAAGATCCAGGAGCTACTGGCCCCGACCTCTTACACACACATCCTCTAGTGTCTCTTGGACCTACCTCCACTACTTCCAGCCATGATGCTTCTGCCAGCAGGTCTTCTCCTCCCCACAACTCACATGTCCAGCTCAAGCCTGTCCTGTTCTCCCAAGGCATTTTCCATCCTTTTTGCCTTGACTTGCAATCCATACTTGTTGCATCCTCCCCAGGATTCCACTTCTGGAGCGCCCTTTGCACTCACACCATTTCTGAATTCTGGTCAGCATGTCCTTGTACAGACAGTAGACCACAGTCACCAGACTTCAATGGAATCAGTTGTAGTTTTAGAGTCAGAACACTATTTCAAAATCAGATTCTTTTGTTTACTGGAATGTAATCCCAGGGAAGTCCCTTCCTCTGTCCAATATCCACTGTCCTCATTTGTAAAGTGGAGACAGTAGAGCTGAGGAAGAGTTAATGAGGTAATGTGGTAGAAAGTAACCTTTACACTGTAAAGTGCCATACGAGTGTTGGTTAGCATTTTTGTATGGTTCCTCTCCAGGGAGCTCTGAGATCACAACTTTTACTTCCTTTGTCTGTGGGTCACATACAGTGCCAGTAACACTGTAAGCTAATCTTGAACGCAAAGTTTAAAATGAATAAATGAAAACCACTGCCCCATCAGGATTAAGGCAAAATCCTAAACACAATAAATCTATTGTAAACACCGTTCCACAGAGTGAATCCTCTACAGGAAACATCCTGACAGAGCATGAGCTTCCATTTACTGCTCATCCTGTGTAAGCCTGCATAGGGAAGAGGAACAATTCCAAACACATCCAGTCCTCCTCCTAACACAGGAACGACACAGCTAATGTGGGATGTGCTGCACCCTGAAGCTTTTCCCTAAAGGGTTAATGCCTTTAAATAACCAGCTTTTAAAAAATCTCACTGAAGAAATCCTTTTCAACTGTAGGTATTATTTGTTCCGCTTCAATATCTGATGCAACCCTTAGTGTTTTCCTTGCTTTCTAGCTGTGTCAGACTTCCCTAGAAGACAGAAATGAAAGTGATGACTAAGAAGTTTGCACTTAAATTTCAAATGTTTGACCTGAACATCGATTTCCCCACCTACCCCCTCCCATTCTTGTCCCTTTGCCATGTAAATGGGAAAATTACAATTTTTACACAGTATGAAGTCTTAAAATTGCATCATTACTAGTAAACATACAATTTTAAAATACAAATTTAGTTAATTTAGTTGAAACTATATAGAGACTAACCTGCTGAGAGATTTCAGATTATTTTCTATTTCCCCGGTACTCTCACTTTTTTAAAATTGAAATCTTTATTGGTACATTACATATACACAGTACCAATATATCACACAACTTAATTCTCATTTTTTCCCATAGCTCAACCCACCCTACCACGACCCCCCCCATACACATAAACTTTGTTTCCTTTTTTTTTTTATAATCTTATTATTTTTCCCCCTTCACCCTATTCCATTTCCCTGGTACTCTTCTAATAATAAAAAAGTTACATGTCTGAAGTGTACCAATTTTAGTCTACTTGCCCTTTGTCACTTAGAAACAACTAGACATGAACCTATCTCTCCTGAATTTTCTGAATCACAATTTTACTTACAAGTTAAATAATACCTTATGTCTGCAGTGGGAAAAAAGTATTGGAAAAATAAAGTGATGAGAAGAAGAAAACAGTATCATGGAGACTTTCTACAGGCCATCTCAACGTGCTATAATATTTCCCTCCCAGAAACAGGATGAGATTTCTCAACTGAGTATTTTTCATAGATGGTCTAAACTTGAGTAATATAGACAGTACTTTGATGGACAGCAAAGCAACTTGAATGATTATGGTGATGGATTAATGCTGCGCATTTTCCAGGGCAGTCTATTCCAGAAAAGATCACTATGAAATCAAAATCTCCTGTAGTTTAGCCAACATTTTGGCTCCACTTTCATTCAGGCAGATTCCTTATGGGTCCCTTTCTATCAGTATTTTATTAAGTCAGTTAAGGTAGCAAAAGATAAATTATTGGAAACCAAATGATTACTAAGGGATCTTTTACATGGTAGAATTCTACACATTCTCAATATCTTTTTTGAAAGCCAGGCAACAGAACTACAAAGCTAACAAGATCAGTCCTGAACATAAGACATTCATGGTCTTTTCCTCATTAACTTATTTTTTTTTCTTTTTTTTTTGAGACAGGGTCTCGCTTTTTTTTTGTTGTTTGTTTGTTTGTAGTTCAGGCTGGGCCAGGCTTGACTTCACAGCAATCCTCCTGTCTCTGCCTCCCAAGTGCTGGGATTTCAGGCATGAGCCACCACACCCACAATTGTGGTATGTGGTTCTGATTACTGGTAGGTGTGAGTCTCCATGACCAGCATTGTTCTATGTAGTCACTGGGGATCAAACCTGAGCCCTCACACTTGCAAGGCAGGCGCTGGAACCACTGAGCTAAAGCCCTGGCCCTACCTTATTATTTTAATATGCCAGGTAATGACCTAAATGGCCAAAGGTGGAATGGAGGTTTAGGGCAGGAGACTTATTGATTTTAAACTGATAAGCAAGAACTTGATGGGAAAATGAAAGAAAAAGGGCCATCTGGCAAAGACAACAGCATAAAGAAGCAAGATGAATAAGAGGATGCCCTGTAAAAAGGATGAACAGACATTTTTCTTCCACATAGCTGAACCCAAGGCCTTCCCAGCAAAAGTGCCCCAGCACTCTCTCTTCACCCCACCCACCTTGGACAGGGTCTCATTAATTCTCCAAGTAGCTCAAGCTGGGATCAAACTTATGATCGTCTGCCTCAGCCTCTCAGGGTGCTGGAATTACAGACATGTACTACTCTGACAAGCTCACATACCTATTCTTACATGCAGTGGTCACATAATGGAGCCCAGGGTGCCATTTTGCAACCTTTAGGGGACTCTGGCCCTGAAGCACTCCAAAGAGGTTGCTCCTGAGGCCCTGGCAGCCCAGGAAGCCCTGGGCATTAGCACTGGCTGTACTGTCGGCCACCTACTCATCCCATGCCTCCCTCCATCACCACTCCCAGAAATCTGGAAATAGGGTGGCTTCCTGGGGCCAGCAGTGAGTTGGGGAAGGTACTCCTGTTCCCTGTTCAGTTAGTGGCTCATGTGGCACAGAGGTTCAGCAGGATTCGATCTCTTCAGGAGTACTCTGAACAGCAGACATCTGGGTTGCTTCCCAGAGGCAGGCTTAGCCATCTGGATTCCCCCAATCTGAAGGACTTTAGACCTGCCTACGTGAGGGCCTGTCCAGGCTGGGGAGAAAAATCACCACCGCTTCCTCAGAACTTCACCCTCCCTTGGAGCCTCCAAGCTCTGAATGGCCCGCCAAGCTCAGCTCCCTGAGTTTGCTTCTCTCCCAGACAGCCACACCCCTGGCTCTGGCCCTAAACTCTGCATGCCCCTAAGGCAACTTATTTGCCTCAGTCCTCACAGATGACAGAAGGAAGCACCACTGAGGCCCCTGCTGCACTGTATCTTTGTATTTGCTTTCAACACCCAAACTGTTAATGGCAGACTCTAATGGGGGCATGAGAGCACAGCAGAAGATGGGATCTGTAGGAGGCCAGTCTTTATAAGTGCTCTAGTCATTTTAAATGTTGCACTGTGCATATGGATTGGTTACTCAAGAAGTATAATTGTTTTGGGAATATTCTTTAGGAAAAAAAAGTGACTTTTTTAGAGCTCCAGAGTTTCAGGTTTTTTTCATAATGCAATATTGAGTTGTTATCTTTATACTCAGAAGGTTTCCTTGAAACTAAACCTATCAACTCAGTTTGGTCTTGTGATTAAAGTAGATCTTTAAAAAAAAGTAGATCTTAGATACAAAATCTACTTTGAATCCTTAAGTTTCATTATTCTTCTTTGCCTCCATTACTACCTCCTTGAAATGGGAATTATAATTTCCATCTTGCAGATTTAGTGTGAGGTTAAATGAATTCACATGTCTGAAGAACTTGATGTCTGCCACAGAGTAAATGTATGTATTCATAATCAGAATCTTTATCAGTTGTTACTTATCTCTGTCATCTTTCACTACAGTATGTGATAAGAAGTTTCAGGTAAGTAAAGCATGCCTCTGAGAAGCATGACACATGAATTCCATGAGAAAAATGAATGTCCCAGTGGTAGAGCACTTGCCTAGTGTGCAGGTAGCAGTTCTGGATTTGATCTATAGTGGTACTAAAAAAATGTGATTTTTTTCTAAGTGATAAAAAATTTTCAGCTATAGGATGTGTAAATTCTGGGGACCCAATGTATAGCACAGTGAGCATAGTTAATAATGGCATATTACACACCAATTTTCCCAGAGAATACAGGTATACAGACATCCACAAGTGGTAACTATGTGAGATTATGAATGAAATAATTAACAATTAGCCATATGAGATCATCACATTATATAACATGAATACATACAATTTGTATTTGTCAATTATTCCTTAATAAAGCTGGAAAAATGAACTTGAGGCTTTCAAAACTTCTGTCTCCTACATATTGGAGGAATACATCTTTTCCCATGAGCCACCTGAGGTACAGAGGATAGAGGCAGGAGCAGTGTCAAGGACCCAGGCTCAAGCCCCTGCTCTTCTAACAAACTGCCAGTTGGCCTTTGGGCAAACCACCAAGGTCACTGTCTCTGAATTTCTTCAGGAAGGTCACAGGGCCCAGAAGCTAATGCATGTTGTGAAAAGGGTTTATACCCACGAAAACCTTGCATACTGCATAAAACACCAAACCAAAAATTCTGTACACAATTGACCTATTAAGTAGAACAGTTGAATCAAGCAAAGCAAGTGACAAACATCTGTAACTTTTTATAGGCCTGTGAGAAAACTTTGCCTTTTATAAAACTCAGGAGTGACTAAGTTAAGTGCTGAAACAGCGTACTCTCTCAGTGGAGCTGGCATCACCTCCCCTACCAGTATTCTTCTCTTCAGACATGTTTTCTGGGATCTGGATCTGGATCCTTTCACTTCTCTGAAAATATCTTGTCTCCTTCAAATATAGGACACCAAAACTTACTCCAGGTTTCTATAGTGCAACCCGCAACTACTTTTAATCAGTTCAAAGGAATCTTAGGGAACCAAGTACATCAATTCTCTGACATCAAAATAACAGTTTCTTTAGGCTGCAGTTTCTTTTCCAGGAAAATGACATCTCAAATTCCAAAAGTCATGAACTTGGCACAAGTGTAAACAGAGTTCCGCTGTTTCCTATAGCTCGGTCTTTTCTGAGTAGTTCTGGGAACTTCCACTCCTAGATTCCTGCTGAAATCTACCTCACACTCAACTTCCTGGAGTCTTGAAGAACATAGTGCCTGACTTGAATGAGTTCCCGGGTGCACAAGGCTGCTATGCACCTTGGCCTGGCCTACCTGGACCAGTAGGGCCCTCACACAGGGTTATCAGTAAATTTTTACTTAGCGAAGAGACAAAGGAAAGAATGCATTAGGATTAGCTAGTTCATTCAACAAATGTTTACTGAATTTCTACTATATAAAGTGGATTGTGTTTCCTAAGAACCTAATCCACCTGCTCGGTGGAGGCAGAGAATCCTATGGAGGCTTTCTGAGAAAGTGAAGCTTGACAGAGCTAAGGGAATTAGGAGGTAATTTGATAAAAGGGGGGTCGTGAAGAGAGCAGGCCCAAGGCCTTGCCAAGGGAAGGAAATGAGAAACGGCTGGATAAATGAGTGAGTGAGTGACAAGGAGGCATGAGCAGGGCATGAGCAGCAGGGCCTTCTCCTTCACCACTGGCACTGCCCCTCCGGCTGGGTTTCTTTCTGCTTTAGCACATTCCCATTGCCAAGAACATGGGGTTATATTTGCTCAATCTATAAAGCGAAGGTATGAGTCCAAGACACTTGCTGTTGTGGTTAGAAAAGAATTTTGTAGTATTTATATACACTTCCTTGGTTTCTGTGGCATGGAAAGTACTTGTTATCCAAATAGAGGACTGAGAAATGGCAGACTTTTACCACCTCAGAGGAGCCATTCCTTTCAGCTTTTCATAAATTCATCCTCAATTTTTCTAAGTAATAGTTTCCATTCCAGCCTTCTCTATTATCAACATAATTGCAATAGCTCCCCAAATGCTCTATAGTGATCTAGTTTTTTAGTTTTGTACTTGCTTTTTTTGCAATAAAATCTAGTAAATACAATATAGAATCTAACTATGTCTTTCTTTCATAAGATAAAAATCTTCAAGGGAAATATGTTTATTAAGTAGAAAGAAGAAAAACTTTTGCCATTCTTGAGAAGGGGGTATGAACTCAGTAAATGTCACTACTGACTAACTATCTATTTTTGGAAGGCCCTGGGGGGTTTTAGGGCTTCCCGGATGGTATATTGAAAAATGGCATTCCTCTGAAAAAGTAATTCAAAGTCCTTTCTTCCTGGAGCACTCACCTGCCACAAATGTAACTGAAGTCAGTGGAAATTCCAGGTGTCCAGATTGCAAAACTTTCAGTTGCATCCCACCTGATGTTGGGTGCTATAGGTCACTGCACCTTTTTTAAGATCGTGAATCAAGGTTGATCTATGTCTGACAGCTTTCTGCAGGCCTCAAGGCTTGTGATTGTGTCTTTTTATCACCTGTCTTTCCCTCTGTGTCCATTACAATTAATTCAGTTTATACCTAGTTTAGGTCAGTAGAGATGGGCTTGAATTCTTTCACTGTGACTCCAAGAAAGTGGCTGTTTAAAAGGCATTTGCCATATGTGGTATTCACTGGAGAAGGTGGAAACCTCAATGGGGAGGAAATAGGGCCGGGTGTGGTTTTCAAGTTCCACCCTGTATGTAAAGACTTCTTATATTGCAAATTTGTCTTTCTCCACACCAGCTTGAAGACATTAAATTAATGCTGGATAATAGGAAGTAGAGAGAAAGAGATCAAGAGATATCATGAAAGAGTTGGGGATAAGAGGGGAAAAGGATAAAAAAAGAAATTAAGATGTGTTATATGCATGTACTAACTCCCCACAAGTAATGTAAATATTGTGTACTAAAAATATACACTAATAAAAATAATTAATTTTAAAAATGTTTACAATAGTGGCTCATTATGTGAACCACTACTTTCTGGAGTGGTTTTCATGATACGAGGTTACAAAAATAACAAATAAGCACAACGTTCCAGGTACTACTTTATTTCCTTCTCTATGCCTCCACCAAAGACCAACAATTAGGAAACCTTTAACAGTTTAATTTCCTCCTCTAAATCTGTCTTAAATACAAACTCCTTTTCTTTATTTTATTAGAAGCAAGCTGCAAGTTCTGTATCTTATTTAAAGAAATGGTTCTCACTATAATAGAAATTAAAGGTTCATTTCTTCTAAGAAATAAATTACATATTAACTGGCATTATGATGTTATTTTTACCCTTTACCTAGGAACTAAAGTTTCTAAGGACTATAAGCTTGCAAGGGTGCTATTGGGAATAAATATTATTCCTATGTCTAAAAGACAAATAAGTAAGGATAATGTCATAGTAGTTGCATTGTTTAATACTACAACCAAGTATTTTATGACCATATGAAGTCTAAATCACAATACAGATATGTAAAATAAAACACTGAAAATGAATTATTTAAAAGCCACTGCCACAAACTTTAAAAGGCTATTAAACATTTACAAAGTTAATAGTAATTCACAGCATGCTCATAAAAATCATGGGGCTAAAAAGATACCAGCTTCTTAGGAACTGTCACAAAAACTCCACATTCTGTCTGTGCTACTTGTGTGTCACAAGGGGTATTCTACTCCCACTTGAAAAACATCCTCTGAGCAGATGTTTTCTAATATAAGCAAAGCTAGGATAGACTGACTTTTCTTTCCTTCCTGCAGAGTAGAGAAAGACTGAAGGACATAGGGGAGAGAAGCCACTGATATCTCAAAACGCAATGCCAATCTTGACCCAAGCACTTTTCCACCCTACCCTACAGCTCAATTCTCTTATCAAACTGCCTTTCCAGGCTCTGGATGAGAAAAGGAAGCATGCCTCTCATGGTCCAATAAAGCACCCGTATTTTATAAAATTTAGAATATGCTGGAAAATATGGGTTATTTTGAACTAAGAGGATGAATTCATGAAAATCCCCTTTATGTTTTTTTAATTTAGTTTTTGGAGACCAGGCTTCACTTTGTAGTTCAGGCTGGTCCTTGAACTCAGCAATACTCCTGCCTCTGCCTCCTGAGTGCTGGAACTATAGGTCGGCACTGTGGTATGTGGTAATGATTGCTGGTGGGCAGGAGTTATCACACCTAGCACCGCTGTATGTAGTTACCAGGGATCAAATCCGGGCCCTTGTGCTTGCAAGGCAGGCACCAGAACCACAGAGCTAAATCCCCAGCCCTCATAGGGTAGTTTTAAAAAGTAGTCTTTATTACTTTCAAAATCATGGTGCAACTTCAGGATAGGCCAGCAAATGATTGCTTTTGTGAATATCACTTAGTAATGAAGAGAGAATGACTTTCAATTAACCACTAAATTATAAAATGTCAGCTTGGAATACATTTATTCTTTCTAAGCACTTTAATAAAATTCTACTCCCGTGAAATATGATAGCAATATCTTTTGCCCAGTCTCTACTGACAAGTTTACCACTGGCCATTCCATCTTTTTGTACATGTGCATATGTGCAAAGCTGGGGTCAAACTCAGGGCCTCCCACGTGCTCTGTAACTGAACTACTCTTGGCCCTGGTCTGACTTAAGTAGGCGATAAGCTCCTATCACAGCAGGAGGTGCAGGAAAGTGTTCATGAAGGGCAAGCTGCACCATCCAGGCTTGCTCAAGAAATCCCACTCTGCGAGGAGGGGACCACTGGCAATCTGCAGAAAAATGCAGACCAAATCATAAATCACCAGCATCAATACAGCTAGCATTCCAGGGTGCACGAGAAGTGATGGGAGCCACAACATGAAGAGAAGTGCACTATGTGTTAGTTCAGCATGCCCACACACATCTGGCTATCTTGTCCACTTACATGCACAGAGTGCGTGCTAGTGTCTGCTATCAGCCACCTTTATCTTGCCCATTATTATCCTGCAGAAGGTGGTATATTGACCCACATTCTAGAAGGCAGCCTAGCACAACTTCTTGAAAGCCGGGACCTAACCACCTGATTTTTATATTAAACAAAAGAAAGAAAATCTCAGTGATATTTGATTAAACAAGATGTAGGGGAGTGATGTCCTAATTTAAATAATTACACAAGTTCAGGGAGAAGACATGACTTGGTCATAGTAGTAGGAATAAAAATAAAGGTAGGACTTCAAGTGTCACTTGAAGAGTTAGAGATTTACGTTTATTGTTTCCAAACTTTGAAATTTATTTGACAAATCAATACTACAGAAAATTATCTAAAAAATTATGTTAAGCCAGCAAAGAAGTCTGCATATGGGAAGAACTTTAGTCGCAGGAATGGGCAGAGTGAAGTACCTCCAGAATACAGGGGTGGGTGAGAGGTTCTAACAGAACAAAGAGATGCACGTGTGCTTGGTGGTCAGTATTGCCTGTGTTGCCAGTCTCTCCAAGGTTCAGCTCCAGAGTACTTGGATGGCAGGTTTATGTCCACCAGGCAAGAGACTATCCAACTCCACCCTAGAGGGATGAAGATTCCGAAAGAGGCCTGTCCTGACTTTCTGCAAATACATTTAAATTTCTTCCAAACCTGAGTCTGGTGACTCACTCCTATAATCTCAGCACTGTGAGAAGGTGAGACAGGAGGACTGCAAGTTTGAACCCAGACTGGGCAATTCAGTAACTTAGCCAAAGACTGTCTTGAAATAAAAAATAAACATAAAACATAAAAATAGGTTAAATGTAGCTCAGTGTGAACTCCCAGGTTTCAATCTCCAGTGCCAAAAAAGTTAATTAATTAATTAACTTCTTGTGGTGGAAAAAATGACAGCCTTTCCAGAACAATCTTCAGAGACGCCCACCAGCTAATGAGTTCATGACATAAATCTTCAATCAGCACTTCAGAGGCTCTCCTTAAAAATATGTGACCAACACATTTGAGAAAAACCACATCTTTGAAAGAAATAAAGCAGAACAAAATGATAAAAAGAAATTCAAAAGAAATAAATTAGTAATACAAAAATATTTAAGTCAATGTTAATTTTTAAGAGAGATAAAAGAGAGTATGTTCACACAGGTTGATCCCCACATTATGATGTCTTGATTAAAATTTTCTTAACTTTAGGGTGGTGCAACAGCGATAGGCATTCAGTGGAAATCATAGTTCAAATTTTGAATTTAGATCTTTTCCAGGGATAGCTCTATGGCATGATGTTCCCTCACGATGCGGGGCAGCAGCTGGGAGCCGCAGGGCCCAGTCTGCCATTCCGTCCTGAGGACAGCCAGCCAACCAACCAGTGCCCTAGACCTGCTGTGTTGCTAAGTTATGACGGTTGGCAAGTTACACGTGTCAAATATATTCTTGACCAGGGCCAGGGATATAGCTCAGTGGTTCCGACGCCTGTCTTGCAAGCGCAAGGGCCCGGGTTCGATCCCTGGTAACCACATAACAATCCTGGGCGTGGAGACTCACCCCAGCAGCAGCCAGTACCACGTACCACAGTGCCGGACGTGGTGGCTCACACCTGTAATCCCAGCACTTGGGAGGCAGAGGCAGGAGGATTGCTGTGATGTGAGTTGGAGGCTGAGCGCAGGGGCAGCCTGAACCACAAAGCGAGACCCTGTCTCAAAAAAAAAAAAGATAAATAAATAATAAAAAATATGTATATATACATTCTTGACTTATAGTATATTCAACTTACATTGGAGGATATAGCTTCATTGTAGGTTGAGAGGCATTCATATTTTTTAAAGAGAAATCTTGGGCTGGTCATGGTGGTGAACACCTGCAACACTAGCACTTGGGAGGAGGAGACAGAAAGATTGCTGTGAGTTTGGGGCCAGTCTGAGCCACATAGTGAATTCAAGGCCAGACTAAATTATATAGTGAACCTTATCTCAAAAAAATCAATTAATAAATAAATACAAACAAACTCTTGGATACTCTAAATATGGTAGAAGAAATGTAAAATCTCAATAGAAGGATTAAATTATAAAGTTGAATGAATCTCCCAAGAGGTGTGTATAAGAAAAAAAAATTGATTTGAGGTTTTATAAAAATTATTTTAGTTTTAGGTACCAAGGATCAAACTTGGAATCTTGAGCTCTTGAGGCAGACACCAGAACCACCGAGCTAAATCCCCAGCCCAAGAAAAAAAATTGAAAGATATATATTATAATATAATATAGAAGATTAATCCATCAGGGCCAATACACAGAAAGATAGAATTTAAAAAGGGGTGGGGATGATCCCAGTATAATGTACAACCTAAATGTGGTCAGGATGAATATAATTTAGCACATCACAGAATGGTGAATTAAAACAAGCAAGGTCTGGGGATTTAGCTCAGTGGTTCCAGCATCTGCCTGGCATGCTCAAGGTCCTGAGTTCAATCCCCGGTACTACATATCACAATGCTGGACATGGTGGTTCATGCTTCTAATTCCAGCACTCAGAAAGCAGAGGCGGGGGGTGGGGGGAGTTTGCCCTGTGTTTGAAGCTATCCTGGGCTACATAGTGAGTTCAGGGCCAGTGTGAACTACAAAGTGAAACCCTGACTTTAAAAGCTAAAAAAAAAAAAAAAAAAAAAAAAAAAAAAAATGCAAAACTCAACAAAATTTACAGCACAGAGTCCTCAAAAGACTTTGAACTTGACAGTTTCAGACACTTCTGAAATGGAAAGTTAACGGAAACAAAAAAACTAAGAAAAGGTAGGTGAGTTAAGAAGTAGCATTTGCTTCTCACTTGCTCCAATTCAATAAGTATTTCTTCTGCCTGTCTCACATAATACAACAGGGCCATTCTTTGAAGGAACTCTTTGCTGCCTAGAGGTCATCTACCACAGCTGGTAGTTTAAAAACAGTACTACAAACCACTCCATAACAGGCTAAGATGCCAACTTTTCTTCCCCAGCCTGCTTCCTTAGTTGGCTACCAAAATGCTAATCGCTTAATTTAATCTTGGTAAAAGATGAGAAAAGTTTCTTTCTGGCAAATCTGATAAGTCCAAAATTTTGGAAGAAGAGTAAAAAGAACTAAGATGTGTCATATACCTGTACCAACTCTCCACAGTGAATGTAATCTTTATGTACCACAAACATGTACTGATAAAGATAAAAATTTTAAAAATTATTAAATCAGAGGTTTCCTAGTTCATCCTACAATTAAACTCAAGATCAACAAGTCTGAAAACTCAGAATTTCAAAGCAGCCGTTTTGTCCTCTACTCCAGTCTTCAACACACATCCAAGGGTTACCAGGTATCCAAACAAAGCCCAGAACAAGAAAATTATAGGTCAGAACAAATAGAGAAAGCAATATGGAAGGAACAAAATGCATAGTAACCGAAAGTATCATGAATACTCGGAAAAATATGAGACAATGATATACCTCTGAAACAAGAATAGGCAACTATGAAAGGCAACATTTAGATTACCAAAAAAAAAAAAAAAAAGAAGAAAAGAAATATTCAAAGTTAACATATTAGTGAAAAATGAAAACTTCAAAGAAAGATTCAAAAATACAGTTAAGTTAGTCTTCACTGTTAGTAAAATAACTGAGGGAAAAACAGAAAAGAAAAAGTGAAGAAAGTAGAGGACCAATTCAGGAGTTTCAAAATCTGACAGGAGTTTCAGAGAGAACAGAAAATTAAGGGGGAGGAAACCATTAATAAAATAATTCAAGCAAATTTCTCAGAAGTGAAAGATGACTTTCCAGATTTCCTGAAAGAGCCCCTGAGGGCATAGAACAATGGATGAAAATAAACCCTTGCCCAAGAATATCATTGTGAAATTTCAGAATACTAGTGATAGACATCCTGTTTAACTTGATTGCTGGAGGATACTCTCTACCAAAGCAACAGAGTAAACTAAAAAGAGGAAGAGATGAAGAATTCAACTTGGGTGAAAAACATAGGGAATTCCAAGACTGATGGCAAAGGAAAGCAACTTTTTTTGATAGTTTACTTCCTTTGAGTCTCTCTGCCCCCTCTTTTGAACCCTATTTAAATACTGTACTTGCTGGACTGATTCTGTAATTATGTTATCTTATGTACCTTTTCCTTTTCTCTCTATTCTCATTTCTAATATATTTCTTCAATATTATATTCCAATATCTCTACTGAAATATTTATTTATGGTGTCATTATTAATCTCCTTGTAGTTGGTGTTGCAAGGGCAATAGATTTAACACAGGGAACATAATTTATAGGATTATATTATAGTAATTACCCAAAAAGTAAAATGCAGAGACATGTAAGAGATCTAGACACATACTAGAGACAGAAAGAATCCTGCCACAGACCTGAATCCCACAGGAATGTCTCACAAAACTCTTAAAGTCCAAGACAAGGTCCTCCATCAGTCCAACCAGTGTCCTTGAGCCCACATCAATATCTCATGCTTGTCCACATCAAGAATCTTTACTGGAAAGGACCAAAGGCCAGTGGTAGAAGCTAGAAAAGCTGTGTCAGCAGGATGAAGGATTTGTGCCACCAGGCTGAGGAATGTTCACTGGATCCAGAAATCAATGCTAACCACAAAGATTAGAGGCACTCTGGTGAGAACAGCACCTATTCTCCCAATAGTGAGGACCCGAGCTCCTCTGGCAATGAAAGAACAGCCAAATTCACAACAGAAAAACCACCCGCAGCAAGCTTTCCCAAGAAATCAATAATGACTTCCCCTCCAGTTCTTTACGCTGTTGGTCTTCCAAACCTAAACCATGCTCATTCAGTTCAGCTGGACATTCCAAGTTGACTATTATTTAATACACCACATCTGTAGAGCTTTTTCTTGTTCTATTAGTTGTTCTTGCTGGCATTCTACTTTGTTTTGTGGTTAAAATGTCTTCTTTTACATCTCTAAGTGTGTGTGTGTGTGTGTGTGTGTGTGTGTGTGTGTGTGTGTGTATTATATATAGTACATCTCTAAGTACATATATATATATAAGAAGGCAATCATATATTGTAATCATGATGTGCTACAAATAAGTACAGTATATATAGTACTTATGTACTGTACTTATTTGTAGCACATCATGATTACATATATTATATATATATCATATATATTACATGTATAGTATATATATATACTATACTGTGTATATATATAGTCTCTATATATAGCATACTATAGTATATATATATATATATATATATATATATATATATATATATATATATACTATATAGTTTTTTTGTGGTTAAAATATCTTCTCTTACATCCCTAGTATAGAGTATATATATATTTATTTATTTTTTGAGGCAGGGTCTCACTTTGTAGTTGACACTGGCCCTGAGCTCAGCCTCAAACTCACATCAAAGCAATCCTCTTCCCTCTGCCTCCTGAGGGCTGGGATTACAGGCGTGAGCCACCATGCCCGGCACTGTGGTATGTGGTACTGATTGCTGCTGGGCGTGAGTCTCCATGCCCAGTATTGCATGTGATTAACTGGGGGATCAAACCCAAGTATTGTGCTTGCAAGACAGATGCCAGAATCACTGAGCTAAATCCCCAGCCCCCTGTATATATATATATATATATATATATATATATATATATATATATATATATATATATATATATATTTAGGGTTTTTTTGTTTTTGTTTTTGTTTTTTGAGACAGGGTCTCAATTTTGTAGTTCAGGCTGGCCCTGAGCTTACTATGTAGCCCAGGCTAACCTTGAACGTACAGCAATCTTCTTGTCTCTGCCTCCCAAGTGCTGGGATTACAGGCATAAATGTGGCAATGTGGTATGTGGTACTGATTGCTAGTAGGTGTGAGCCACCACGCCCTGTACTGTTGTATGTGGTTACCAGGGATTAAACTAGGGACTTTGTGCTTGAAAGGCAGGTGCTGGAACCACTGAGCTAAATCCCTGGCCCATCTCTAAGTATATTAATGCTTTTCCTCTTGTGTAATCTTGTTTTCCAATTTTTATTTTTCATTAGTACGTATTTGCTACACATGCTGATTACAGTCCTTATGGGGAGTTAGTACATGTACATAACACATATTCATTTTTTTCTTCCCTTTCCTCTCTCTTCCGTTGCCACTCCTTCCATCTCTTGGTTTTTCCCCCCTTTTGCAAAAGATCTATCTCCCTCTTTTGTATTTTCTATCTTTTATTTTGTTCTTTATTTGTCTTTTGGGTATCTCAAAAGACAGAATCCATGTTACATTTAAGCTTGTGTATCTAATTTATTTCACTTAACATTACACTCTCCAGATGCATCCATTTTCTTACAAAGGACTCAAATTTTCCTTTGTATTTAGGGCAGGACTCTTGACATAAATATTACATTTTATTTATCCATTCGTCTGTTAATGGTTATAGAGCCCACATCAAGACTGATCTATTTTGAGCTAAATCTTGGAAACAGCCCAAATGCTCATCAACTGGAGACTCAATAAAGAAGATGTAGATTTTATATTACTCAGCCATAAAAATGGTAAATTAGAGACATTTATACTTTAATGGATGTACCTTGCGGCCATACTCATAAGTGAAATAAATAGGACACAGATGTGTAAAAACCATATTGTTTCTCTAGTGTGAGAAACTACAGGTGTAAATGAGGTCTAGAATGTGTGATAGGTATCATAAAATAAGAAACAAATGTTCAAAGGGGAAGGTGGATTGAAGAGAGGAAACAGAGGAAAAAAGAGAAAAAAAATTTCAAGGTAAAAATGAAAAAAGAAACAAAGTTTGTGAATATAAGGAGTGTGGGGGTTGTAGGGAGAGCAAGGGAATGGGAAAAAATGAGAATCAGGACACAAAATGTGCAGGTACAAATTCTCAATGATGAAAGTGATCATAATGTACACCTAAAATGTACCAATAAATGCAATAATGAAAAAAGATTTAGCTATTATGAATTGGGTGGCTATAAACATGGGCATCCATTTATCACTGTACTGTGATGTCTTTTACTTCTTTCAGGAATTTATCTATTAGAGGAAGATCTGGGTCAAATGCAATTGTATATTTAGTTTTTTTAGGACTCTCCATACTAATCTCCATAGTGGTTTTACTAGTTACATTCCCATCAACAGTATAGAAGGATTCTTTTTTTTTTTTCTCTGAGGCCTAACATTTGTTATTATTTGATTTCTTGATGACAGACATTCTTTCTGGAGTAAAATGGAAGCTTAGTATTGTTTTAATTTGCATTTCTTTAATGGATAGAGATATTTAACTTTTTTTTTTTTTTTTAGATTTTTGGAGCAGGATTTTGCTTTGTAGTTCAGGCTGGCCCTGAGCTCAGCCTCAAATTCACATCACAGCAATCCTTCTCCCTCTGCCTCCTGAGTGCTGGGATTACAGGCGTGAGCCACAACGCCCGGCACTGTGGTATGTGGTGCTAAAGCTGCTGGGCATGAGTCTCCACGCACAGTATTGTATGTGTTACCGGGGATCCAACCTAGGTCCTTGTGCTTGCAAGACAGGCGCCAGAACGACTGAGCTAAATCCCCGGCCCTTAACATTTCTTTAATTTTGGTTTTTTTTAGTTTTTTGAGAGAGGGTCTCACTTTGTAGTTCAGGCTGGCCCTGAACTCATTATGTAGTCCAAGCTAGCCTCACACTCACAGTGATCCTCCTGCCTCTGGCTCCTGAGTGCTGGGATGACAGGCGTGAGCCAGCATGCCCACCCACATCTTTTATGTATTTATTGCCCACTTGTACTTCTTCTGAGTAGTGTGGTGATCGTTTCAGTTTCCCATTTTTTTGCTTGGTCTTTTATTTTGGTAGTCTAATATTTTAGTTATTTATATATTCTTCTCTGTCTGAGGAAAAGCTCATAAAATTTTTTATAACTCTGTAAATTACTTCTTTAATCTTTTAGTTGTTTCCTTTGCTGTGCAAAACTTTTAAAATGTGATATGATCCCAGTTGTTGAGTTTTGATCTTATTTCTTTTTTTTTAGGTTTTTTTGAGACAGGGTCTCACTTTGTAGTTCAGGCTGGCCCTGAGCTCAGCCTCCAACTCACATCACAGCAATCCTCCTGCCTCTGCCTCCCGAGTGCTGGGATTACAGGCGTGAGCCACCACACCCGGCACTGTGGTATGTGGTACTGGTTGCTGCTGGGCATGAGTCTCCACACCCAGTATTGTATGTGGTTACCGGGGAATCGAACCCGGGCCCTTGCGCTTGCAAGATAGGCACCGGAACCAATGAGCTAACTCCCTGGCCCTTTGATCTTATTTCTTATACAATTGAAGGTCTGTTCAGAAAGTTCTTACCTATGCTTATGTTTTCAAGAGTTTTACCAATTTTATCTTCCAGAAGATAAGTATTTCTGTATTAGTATTTAATGAACCTGTGAACATTTCTTACTTTAGTTTAATAAATGATGAAAGATATGGTTCTAAATTCAATCTGCATGTGGATCTCAGCACCATTTATTAGAGAGACTATCTTTTCTCCAGCATATATTTTGGCCCCTTGGTGAGAGATCAGGTAGATAAACATGGTGGGGTTGTTTTTGTCCCCTTTGTCCTGTTTCACAGATCCACGTGTGTACTATAAGGTGTTTCTATCACTATAGCTTTGTCATATAACTTGGAAGTCCCAGGTTGTTATGCTCCCTGCTTTTCTGTTATTGCTCAGGGTTGCTTTGACTGTTCTGGGTCTCTTCTGGCTCCATATGAATTTTCAGATTACTTTTGCTAGGTCCTGTGAGGTATGCTATTGGTATTTTGACTCAGATTGCATTAAATCTGTACATCAGTTTTAGAAGTATGGCCTCTTTCATATGATTGGTTCTGCCTATCCAGGAACAGAAGATATCTTTCCGATTTCTAATGTCACCATTGGTTTCATCTCGTGTAATATTTTTGATATGAATGTGTTTTCATATGAGTGTGTTTTCTCCAGTTGCTGATTTGATTATTTGGTGTTTATGGGTTTTATTCAAATCTTTATTCGTACATTATGAATACACATCATCATTGCATTCAACATTGAGAGTTTGTACCAGAATATGACATGACTTGAATCTCATTTTTTCCCATTCTCCTACCCACCCTGTAACCCCTCACCCCCTATATACATAAGTTTTGTGTTATGTTTTACATTGTCTCAGCGATCTTTTATTCCTTTTTGGCAGTACTAGGGATTGAAGTCAAGGCCTTTTCACCAAGCTATACCACTGTGGTTTGTTTTGTTTTTTGTTTGTTTGTTTTTTTGAGACAGAATCTAACTTTTTAAGTTTCTACAGGCATACATTCAGACATGTGTGTGCACTTGCACATTTTCTTACTTTCAACCCAGAAGAGAAACAATGAAAACATTACAAATGACATCTAATGACTGCTCAAAAATTCTCTCAAATACTGTGCCAAATACTGTGCTCTACACTCTTTTTTTGTTGTTTTTGTTTTTTTGTTTGTTTGTTTGTTTTGAGACAGGGTCTCGCTTTGTGGTTCAGGCTGGCCCTGAGCTCAGCCTCAAACTCACATCACAATCCTCCTGCCTCTGCCTCCCGAGTGCTGGGATTACAGGCGTGAGCCACCACGCCCGGCACTGTGATATGTGGTACTGGTTGCGGGTCCCCACACCCAGCATTGTTATGTGGTTACCGGGGAATCGAACCCGGGTCCTTGCGCTTGCAAGACAGGCGCCGGAACCACTGAGCTAACTCCCCGGCCCTCTACACTCTTAAACTGAACTGCTATGAGGTTGTGAATGAGTGAATGACGTGTGTGTGTGTGTGTGTGTGTGTGTGTGTGTGTGTGTGTCTGTCTGTCTGTCTGTCTGTCTGTTGGCAAAATCGGTGTCTCATGACTTATTTTCTATCTTAAGAGGCCCTGGAGATGTAAGAGAATGCAGATGATTTGCAACTGTGATAGATTAGCCTTTAAAAGATGACAGATGAATTAGATGGAATACCTAAGGGTGGAATGTCTGAGCACACTTGAAAGGAAATCAGTGATATGAGCCCTGCCTTTTAGTTGGTAGACCCTGAATTATCTCATCGATCTCACCGCTCACCTCACTACGCTGCCTATCCTGCCAATGCGTAGGAGAATCCACTGTCACTGCATTCTTAGCAACGTTCTACTCACTTACAGGAGTCTCTTCCAAAAACACACCCGATTTCTGAAAAACCCTTCTCCACCCTCTGGGGAGGTTCCCCCACTAGCATCTGGCCCCAAAGGCTGAAGCCCCCACTCCACCGATGTTCAGAGCTCATCGTGGAGTATTTTGAATTAGAGAGTGATAGTACCAGAGCTGTGGCAGAATGACCACCCTCTCTATTCCCACCCCTGGCAGTAGGAGCAGAACAGACAATGGTAGATAGGATTTAGAGCAAGATCAATCAGGCTGTGATGGCATCCAACCTTGAGCAGTGACCACATAAAAGGAACAGATCCAAGAGAATCTGATGAGGCAAAACTCACAGATGAGATGAAGGGAGAACTTATCTCATCAATACATACACCAATGTAGAAGAGAGGAAGGCCTGTCTACGTGGAGTTTGGGATCTGTTTACTTGAAAATGCCTGTAGATATGCAAGTGGACATATCCAAGAAGGGTGTTTGGGGTCAAGGGCTCAGTTTAAGGTTGGGTTGAGAGGAGCATATGTAGGAGTCACCCCATGGAGATGTGACAGCTGAAGCTGCAGCAGACAATAATGATGAAATTCCCCAAGAAGGGTGTGGAGGGAGGAAAAAAGAGGGCCCTGGCTGGATTTCTGGAAACAAATAAAGAAGTCATCTGAGACTCCAAAGAGACTGAGAGAAACAATAAATATGCTCAGCTCCTCCTTTGGATCACAACATTGTTTTCTGCTCATACAACAGAGATGTGGGTAAATTAGACCAACAGAACTCTCTATCTTACTGTATTAGAGGACCTAAATGAGTGTACATAGTCAAATTTGAGGCAAACTGGGGGCTTGGGTATAGCTCAGAGTAGAGTGCTTGCTAGTATATGTGAGGCCTTACTACAAACTAAGCAACCTTTATGCTCACCTCAAGTTATAGCATGCTTACCTGATAACTATGTGACACTGTCTGCATTAACTGTGCATCACTCTGCAATGGTAGTCAGAGAAAGGGACGGAAGGACTAAATGACACAGATGCCAAGAGTCTTCAGGGGACAGATGAAACTGAGGGAAAGATGAAGAAGTCAGTGATGGAGAAATGAGGAAGGGATATTCTCTCTTTCTTGTCATAGCCATATGCATACCAATAGAATACATTTAAAACCTTGTTTCCCACCTTTTGATGACCAATAACACATAGGGATTGGGCTGGGGAGTTAGCTCAGTGGTTCTGGCGCCTGTCTTGCAAGTGCAAGGGCCCAGGTTTGAGTCTCCGGTAACCACATACAATACTGAGTGTGGAGACATGCCCAGCAGCAACCAGGACCACATACCACAGTGTCGGGTGTGGTGGCTCACGCTTGTAATCCCAGCACTTGGGAAACAGAGGCAGGAAGATTGCTGTGATGTGAGTTTGAGGCTGAGCTCAGGGGCAGCCTGAACTACAAAGCAAGACCCTGTCTCAAAAAAAAAAAAAAAAACACACACACACATAGGGATATAATAACCTATTTAAATCTTGATTTCTAAGAAGTAGAGACTTCCACTTATAGGAAACTCAAAAATAGGCAAAACTAGAGCTCTGCTGATTATAGGTCTTGATAGTGGTTTGATCTGGAGGGTAGTTATCAACTGGAAAGAAGCCAGATGGAGTTCTTCAGGGCAATGGAAAGAAATATTGTATATCTTGATCTGGGTGGCGGTTACACAGAGCACATACACAAAGAAATTCTTTAGGTTGCACATCTAAGACTTGGTATTTTACTGTACTGAAATTCTACATAAACAAAAATAGATAATCTAAAACTAAATACAGCATACATTCCTCACGACATACATGCGCGCACACACACATATATACACTGAAGATTGATACAGACTAAGGCCCACATTGCCCAGCCAAGAAATTAGCAAAATGAAGCAGCCCTGCTAGGTGGCAAAGTCAAGGGTGAAGCCTTAGTGTGAAATGCTGAAATGTAAAGGAGGTGGACAGAATTAGAACTGATGAGGTCTCCAAAGAAATGGAGCTCTAGAAATATTCATTATGTGGTCCCTACAGTTCCCTTAAGAAGGTAGGAAGAAGAACTATTTGTGTCAAAGACTCAGAGTTTCTAGAAAAATGGCCAAGGAGATGAGTCAGTGACAGTTTAACATAATCACAAGCCACTAAATGTGATATAAGGCTGTTTTTGATGATGTAAGGATGTTTTTTGCAGAGGAAAAATGAAGTAACTGGTATACAGTATAGTCTGAGAATTGGCTTTTTAAGTAAAAATACAAAATTAAAACTGTCTTTTAACACTGTCAAACCATATATTCTAGAGAGAGAAGGAAGAATTGTTGGTGTTTTATCACCTTTTTGTTTCAACAGCCCTCTATTCTATCAATGCTAACAAATTAGCTAGCGATGTCTCCAACCTTCTGATCCCAACTAGGAGTTCCTTAAGAACTGTGCCTCTCTCAGTGCCTAGGATCCAGTGAATGTTTAAAGAATGAAAGAAAGAAACAAAACAAAGAAGAGAAGGAAAGAAAGAAGATAGCAGAGAAGGGCCTGAATTCTAAAAATAAAACATGTTTACAATTTTTTAAAGTATAAGTAAACTGTGTCACAATAGGAAAAGTGATGTCCATAAAACTTAATGTTGTGAAGTGCAGACTTATGATACTAAAAAGTTATTAAAATTTATATTTTAAAATGTAAAACCATTTGTATTTATTGGATGGGTGGTCAAGTGACTAATTAATGACTTAACTGAAGTCACTTAGCCCTCCCCAAAAGGCAAGTACTATAATGGGCAACTTTCCCCAAAAGAAATACAATCGAAATTAGTATGGGATCCAATGGCAACTGTATTATATTTGATGTCATGTTATTGTGGGTGGTGTCCCTGAATTTTATTAAGAGTATGATCCAAAAAATATAATCATCACTATTATTGTCACTATCTTTCCACTCCTTTGCCATGAATATTAATCAAATTTCCAAGTGAGCCAGATAGAAACCAGGACCTGGACATTCCCACCGGGGTAACAGCAGCTTAATCAACCAGTAAAAAAATTCTTCTAGGAATCCAGAAAACCTCTCATTTAGGACCATCTGAAGCAGGGGCAGAATGGCAGTGTCCAGAGAGGCAAGCAGAGGAGACCACATTCCCAGAAGCCTGGCTGGGAGAAGTTCATCTGCCCTTACCATGGCCATACATTGTTTCTGAGTTCTTTCCTTTCTTTAGCTCTTTGTCTTTCACTGCCTTTCCCCTTTCATCTCAGAAATTATTCTAGTAAATAAATGAATTGGAGGCTAATTAAATGACTTGCTCATGAAATTGGGAAAAGAGGACTAGTCATAAAGAAAAGTCAACTTTAAGGGTGAATTTAGGCTCCAATGAATCCGGACCATAGGGTAGTTTGGGAACCTGGAATCATCCCTCTAAGGCATTACCTGTTATGGTCTCTGGATCAGTTCACCCCCATCCATGGATTTTGTGGAGAATTCAGTCTGTTGTTCTACCACTTCCACCACCAGGAACTGGGCCATGAGTTAGTCTCACAGATTCCTTTTCTACTAGGTAATCCTGATATATGTCTTGTATAAGTTAAGATACATTGTATTTGGAGAGTTCTGTTTGTTTTAGTTTTCAAGATGTCCTTTGAAGTTAATGAAAATACTTTTCATTGAAAAGTGAAAAGTTTTTACTGTCACCATTTCCTTCAGGCTGCTTTCCAAATGCTAATAAAATCAGTTCCCATCTACAACCTTAGAAATGGTAAGAACTTCTCATCACTATTTAAAAATATGGAACAGGTATAGAGAAAATAAATCCAACCTAAACTATATGTTAACATCAATTCTCTAGTAGAAAAATTGTAGTCCAAAATGACATAGTACAATCAAGTAATCAATCATTTCATGTAAACTCAGACTGTGCTTAATACTATCATAGTAAATGAATTCACTAAATTCAAAGGATTTCTTTCTGATTAAACTGAAGCTGTAGTAGTTCATACACTTTATAATGTATTGTGATAATTTTTTTAAAAATAAATTTCCCTTAAAAGCTCCCAAATTTGTAGACTTACACCATGCAAAAAAGAGAGAATTTCAAATACAGATGTTGTTGAAGCAGCAATAGGCAAAGAACAAAAATTGGAGAATAATTACTTTTGAATGAGTGTTCTACCAAATATTTTAAAAATCAATTCTGCAATATCATAAATGTAATCAACAAAAACCATATTTCAATAAACTATTTAAATTTGCAACTCAGCTGGAACACCAATTTCTTATCTTGTACTTAAATTATCTTGATGATTAACATAAGAGATGCTGCTGTGTTGGGAACGGTGCCTCAGAACACCTTACTATGTTCGTCCTGGGCAGAATTTCCACATCCCAATCAGTTGGAGGTATAGTTGACTGACAAAATGCCCTGTTCTATTACACAGTCCAAAACGTTATTTCTTAAAGAGTGAGTGTGGGTCTTCTCTTTTGAAATTATAGCTCCCAGCCACTGTGAATTGGAATTTCTCAAAGAAGTGCCCAAGAATCTGTATTTTTTAAGGAACTCCAGGTAATTCTTATAAGAAACAAAATTTAAGAACTGGTTAATTAAGACTACACATTTTTTTTCACATTTCTTTTGGATTTGATGGAATAATAAAATTTATAACTGTCACTATACCTAACAGTTTATAAAACAGGAAGGGGAGAAAGTTGGGACAAACAAAATTAGCTCAAAAGTCACTTGCTGTCATACAGTGGTTGTGTGACAGGAAATTAATTTTCATATTTTTCTGAATTTTGGCCACATCATATGAAAAGAGGGCTTTTAACTTCACATGGCTTTTAGGAGAATTACATCACATAATAAACACAGATTAAATCACACTGAACATAAAACAACAGAGAGTTCCACCCTTGAGTAACAACTACCACAGGGAGATGAACTGATTTTCCACAGGGAATGAAAAAAAATCTGTTCTTTATTATATCACCAGTCTTGGGCTATGTAGTTACTTCTAATCAGCAGCCAGTATTCTAGTAAAAACCAAAGTGAAACAAAGAGGCTCAGAACTACTGAAAATATTCAATATTCTACATGTTTCAGTTTATGGGGCAAGGAAAAAATTGTATCTATCACAAATTATATGAATACTAAAATAAACTTAAATGAAGTAGCTTTCATTAGTACAAACAGGGTAGTTTAATAAAGCAGCCAGTACACAAAAAGCAAAAGCTTTCTTCCATTATAATGCAAATTTTATATTCACCAGTAAATTTCATATATATTGGGAAAAAATTAAATTAAAAAATCAACCAGAATCAAAATGTGTCATGTATTGGTATAAACCCTCAATGTTGAATGTGTTCACAATGTATATATAAGATGTACCAAAGAAATCAAGAATTAGCTTTGGTGGGATATATAAACACAAGTATAGACGTAGACGTTATTTATAATATATACCTGTCTACCAACACACATAAAATAAAGACTCAAATTTATCACTTCCAGCTTTTTCAGAGTTATTCTATTGGCATGATTTCTCTTTTTATAGTCTAAAACAATATGTAATACAAAGAAATATGTCTGAAGGTGGAATTCTTGCTTGTAGCAAGGTAAAAATATATATAGCTCAAAGAAGATTGCTTGCCCAGTTAATCTATTTGAATTTCCTGAAAATGTTTCTTCCCTCTGGCTTAATTTGTTATAGATCCTAGTCAATTTAAAAGCTCTTGCTCTAGATTAAGATAGTTTTAATTTATACTGTGTTAAAACTTAGACATAGCTTGTCAGAAATTTACACACTTTATCCTATCTCTATTGCTCAAGGCCTTTGGTTTGTTTTTTTCCACATCAGAAAAACCAAGAAAAACACATAGGCAAACCACCTGTAGTCAAATTTCTCTACTTTTTAAGTTAAGGTATAGAGGTAGCAGGAGACAAAAATGTTTTCAGCAAACAAGTTTTGAGTTATTTTGAAACACAATCAGTTTAAAATAAATCAAGAACTACAAGTCAAAATGTGAGAAAATTTAACCCCCCAAAACTCATTAACATTAGCTGCATGGTCAGATGGTACAGCAGACTCTTACTTGTACTTGTCATTAATTTAGAAAAGGACAAGAAAAGCAGTTATTGAGATTATTCTGGCCAAAGTTACTCAGAAGAATTTTCTTAAGGACAGCTGTGTGAAATCAGAATGCCATGCAGGTATACAGACCCTATTTTGTCACAATAAAATCACCTTTTTCTAAGTCTCAGGTAACAAAAACTTTTCTAGGGAGCTACAAAACTACACCAGCAGTTATTTCTGAGCACTTTACAAGACAGCCCCTCAATCGTGCCATCAATGTCTCTGTCCTCTTAAAGTTTCCTAATCCAAACTTTTTTTTTTTGGTCAACAAATGTTTTAAGAACCTTAAACTCTATACTGGCTCATGAAAAAGGCTCAGAACTGCCAGATGCCCCAAACAACATGTGATTTTTACATGATAGTGAAACCTTGTTGTCCATCTTAGAATAAAGGGGTTTTTTTAATATGAAAAGCCAAAGAAGACACAAAAGCACAGGAAAACAAACCAAAATAAAAGCACTCTAAACCGAAAAAACAAGTGCCTGGAAATTTTTTCTACTTCTGAATCCCTTCTCACACCAGTCAGTGGCCCAAAATGACATGCACCAAGTCCACGTGGGCACAAATAATAAAGGTTCTTGCCTTGTCCAAACAACACCACCGATCCAGTCAGCAACTCAAAATAACCTGCAATAAGTGTAAAACAGCCCCCGACAGCAGAGGTCCTTCCTTCACTTACATGACACTGCAGAACAACCTGAAAGAAGGTCCACATCATGAAGTAGATCCCTGGAGGACAGTTCCAGAGGGAAGAGAGAGAGAGCCTATTAGCTCTCCAAAGTATCTCTTTCCTTTGCCAAAAAAGTCTTTACAGCCAGCTGATATGCCATGAAGAGGAAAAGAAGGGTATTCCTGGGTGCAATCATATTCCTAGCCACTGCTGGAGTGTCCCTGGAGTCCTGACCATGTGTTTAGCTAGGCAAGAACAGTCAGTTTGCTTTCCAGTTGCCTCCTGGGGTACGAGCCTCTCAGGAGCAGGGACTTACCTCCTGGTTGGATTGCTGAAACTGTTACCAGCCACTTAGGTTCAAAGGCTTCTTAAGTTTGTTTGTTTTCCCCTGACTAAATCAAATGAAGCCGCATGTATTGGTAAAAAGGACAAAGAATTTATTCCAAGCTAGCTCTGCAGAGGTGGAGACGCCCATTTGTCTCAAATCCTATCTTCCTTTGTACAGGTGGGCAAGGGTCCTTCAGAATAAGGAACAGAGAGGAGGGGAGCACAGAGAGATAATGCAGGTCTTTACACCTGCTTTGTCACTTCAATCATCTTCAACTTATCAACTTTCTTTTGGAAAGGAAACTGGGCTCCAGCCTCCTAGAACTGGCACCTACAAATTCTACTCTTTTATCTGGCCTGAAGAGAGAAGGGAGGGTTGAACAAAGGCTCAGCAAAAAGAAGCTCGGAGAAGCTGTTTATCTCTCCGAGAAAAAGAAAAAATCTAACACTTAACATTCTGTTATGTACTACTAGTTACATGTTATTTATCAGAATGCTTTAAGTGACTTGCATATATTAAATTACTTGATCTTCACAGCCACCCTTTAGTGTACTCCTTGAAGAACAGTGAAGCTAAGTAACTTACCCAAGGCCACATAGTTCTTAAGAGCTGGAGGGGGATCTAGGACCAGGCAGCCTGATTCCTAGTTCATAACCTCTCTGACTATTGACAGTGAGATAACAGGGTTTATGTATCAGAACAAGAAAAAAAAGATGAAAAAATAGACAGAGATCCAAGAACTTTAGCAAGTTGCCAAAAAATATATCTGACCATGAAATGTATTCAAACTCATAATTTAAGAAACTATAAACACTAAAATGCCATTCATACCTCCAAAATTGTCAATGATACAAAATACTAAGTACCTAGTGTTAGCCACAGTATGCAAAGATAGACATTTCCACACATTACTAGTGAGAGAACAAATTCATAGAATATTTATGAAAGACAAGATGGTAATATTTATAAATGTGCTGCTCCTTTGACCCTACTATTTCACTTCCAGGGTTTTATTCTGAAGAAAATATCAAATGAGTGCAAAAATGTCTGTAATAATTCATTGTGCTGTTAGATACGATAGTAAATAAAAGCAATCTACATATATTAAATCTAGCTAATAAATTATGTTATATTAAAATGACACTGAATATGTATTTTATATGAACCATAAAAGACAAGTATAACAGTATTGATTTAAAAATGTATAAAATGTAAGGCATACTATAATAGTTCTTTTGTAATTTAAATTAAAATGCCTAGAAAGTTTAGAAAGAAATGTATACTTACATATACTAAACTAGGGTAGAATTAGAATACTTACATATACTAAACTTTAGGGTAGAATTAGTTTTTCCCTTGTGCTTTTGGTGTTTTCCAAATTTTCTCTATTGAGGATGTTTTACAAACAAATAGGACAACAATCATTCTTAATAAAAAGAAAGAATTTCATCAGCCAAAAGAATGAACAGAATTTGATGTCAGATTGTGAGAGGAAAGAGAACTGAGAGGAACAAATTTGTGGATAAATAGAGATTACTCTCAGTAACAAACAACAAGCCACCAGCTCACAGCAGAGTTCTTTGACGAGAGGCTTACCCTCCTTAGCCAAGCAATTGGTAAAAAGTCTAGAAAAGCTCATAAAGAGACGATCATAATACAATTCTTCATTCATAAACTTGGTTACCCCGACCCTGAATAGTGCAGCACAGGAACAGGGCAACAGGCACACACCAATGCAAGACAGAGATCTGAGCCAAAACAGAAGGTAGGCAGTTCCAGTAGCCATCCTGGGATGAACTGATTCCCTACTGACTTGGGCAAGAAGGAATAAGAAGTGAGTAAAATTATCCTATTGGAAATCATTAACAAGGTATTATACATAATTATGTTGGAGTTAACTGCACAGTAAATTATATCAGGATTTAATTCAATGATATGCTCTCCTTCAAGTGCAAGTGACTTCAAGGTTATACTCAGAGGTTAGAAATTGAGATGCTCCTTATATCTAAATGAGTTCAATAAGTCTTCACATCAAAACTGCAGTGGCTTCATGTTTATAGCAGCTCAGTTTGTGATTGCTGAGTCTTGGAAACAACCTGAATGTCCATCAGCTGGAGACTGGATAAAGAAGATGTGGCTCTTTTATAGAATAGAGTATTACTCTGCCACTAAAAATGATAAGATTGAGTCATTTATACTCAAATGGATGTACCTTGAGGACATCCTCATAAGCAAAATAAACAGGTCACATATGTGTAAATATCATATCTTTTCTCTGATATGAGAATATGAAGTTGTAAATGAGTTGTAGTATGCAAAGTTGATATTATGAAATAGAAAATATTTAGAAGAAAAGAGTGTAAGGTTAAATAATGAGGGGGAAATGAATGTGGTAATAATAAAGAAAAAAGAAAACAAACACTGTGTATATAGGAGGTGGGGGGATGCAGGGCAGGGGGAAAAGGGAAAAAATGAGAATCAAGTCATGTCATATTCTGGTACAAACTCTTAATGTTGAATGTGGTTATCATGTGTATTCATAAAGTACCAGTAAAGATTAAAAAAAACTGCAGTGACTGGATTGGCAGACCTTCAAAGAATGCTGGGACAGTGCATCATTTGATTATTCTAACTTGCTGTGTTAAACAAACAAACAAAAAGTTGTTGGGATGATGTAAGCACTCACAAGTCTTATTGAATGTATATTGTTAGACTGCAGTCAGGTTGTGGATTCTAGCAGATGTGCCTGGAATATTGAACAAAAGCAGGTTATGAAGAAATAAAAAGGAAGAATATCAGCCATAACAAAACAAGACCACTGCTTTCAATTTCTATGATCATTTATGTTACAATAATAATCCAGAAAGATTTGAAACTCAAACGATTTCTGAAGATGATCATGGACCTTTCCTTCTCCTATAGAAATTTAAGGGCACATGAATGCCCAACTCCTGTCTGGGGAGAGTGGAGGCTTGAGTTTCTTCTCAAATTACTAAGAAAAAATTTTTAACTTTGAAACACACAAAGTTAAAGGAGGGAAAATTTATGTAGCTCACAGCTTATACAAGCATCACTTCACAGCTGGCTGACTCCCAGGGAAGGAAGATGGCAGAGGGTCATCGCGGAGGAGAAAAGTTCATGGCAGGCAGAAGGCAGCAAACAGCAAACAAGCAGCGACGCTCGTTGAGCTCCTCGTGTCTGATCCAGACGACCCACTCGGCTGGGCAGCATCACGCTCAGGATGGAACAGCCCCATGTCATGATTCAATTTCAGTATCACACCGCCGGCCCCAGCAGCACACACTCTAGATCTAGCCACCTCTAAAAAGCCCCACCTGTCACATGAGGCTTTGAGGGGGCATCTAGGTAACAGACATAACAGAGCTGAAGTAAAAGATCCCAGTGATAAATAGGTACTTATGACATTATAGGGGACTTTTTGGTGCTCTGTTTCTATAAACAACTGAGGGAGACTTATTTTTAGATTATTAGCTATTATGTTTCTGTGTTGATTTGTAAATCTCCCTCACATAACTCTACCTCATGACACGTTTGCTTCTTTATTTTCATCTAATATTCCACCACTAACTTGGGGTAGGAGAGAAGGTATTTCATTAAGTTATTCCCAGAAGAAGCCATCTGAAAAAACAACTCTTCACCTCAGCAGGATGTTACTGACTATGAACAGCAGCACACGTCCTCACTACAGCAAGCCTGTCTTCAAGGTGAGAGTACTGTCTTCACAGCAACAGCTACTCCCAAAGACAGGCTGTTAGGGAGTGAAGGAGAGAATGAAAGGAAAGGGGAAAAACAATTCAGTTTTTTTATTAAAATGGATATGTGTGCATCTGTAACAAACTTTTATAAGGTGGGGATTCAAAATAAATGGTGGAAATTCAAAATTAAACATGAGGATCATACAAGAGATACTCAGTATCTAAGAGCCAAACGTCTATTTGCTTTTGGCCCAAAACTACTTTCTTCCACAACACAGTTATTCATCTCTCTAATCATTAGCCATTACTTCAGCAGAATTAACTGCTAGTGGTTGTTGTTTGCCTCTCATCTCCAGGACATGCGGTTCTATATACTTAAATGATTTATGTGCCAACTACAAAGAATAGCTAACATAGACATGCTTGGCTCTTCCCTTCTTAGATATTTCTGGATTATATTCTTCAGAAGGGACAAACATCTTAGACATCTATCACAATGCTCAGAATCAATCACAAAATAGTCTATCCATTCTAAAATATCATCTGGAAAAAGCAACTCAAAAGAAAACAGAGAGAAATGAAGAATGACAATAACAGACCAAACACTGCCCAGTAAAATGTACACACTATATTCAACATCATAAATAATAACCAAAGGATGAAAGTTGACTATACTGAATGCTGATCAGAATGCAGAAAAGCAGATATTTTTTATGGGAGTATAAATGAGTGTAATTTCTCAGAAAAGAAATTTGGTATTCCACCAGAACTTTAAATGCATGTACCCACTGTGCCAGGCAGCCTGCCTCTGTATACTTATATTGAAGATACCATGTGGTGAATATCTAAACTCAGAGGTATTCATTAAAGAGATACTTGAAATAACAAAAGAAATCCAGAGACATTTAAATATTGTTACGGTTTGCTTATTGAATGTCTCCCAAAAGTTCATATGTTGAAGGATTGGTCCCCAGCATTTAGAAGGTGGGGCCTAGTGAAAGAATACTAGATCAATGGAAGTGTGCCCTTAAAGGACATATGAGAACTCCAGGATTCGCCCTTTTCTCCCTGTGATTCCTAGACACTGAAAGGACCAGCTTTGACCTGCCACCTGCTCTCCCACTTCTCAGAATGCTCTGCCTCGTTAAGGATAAAAACAACACAGCCAAGTGATCACGGTCTGAAACCATAAGATGAAGGAAGTCTTTTCTCCTTTGAAGCTGTTTGTCTCATGTATCTTGTCATAAAAATACACTTCTAACATAAATATCCACCAAAGAAAGGACTATAGCAATTATGGCAACTTTATATTGTAGAACATTATCCAGTTTCTTTAACAATTTGGATAAATATATATGAATGAACTAGAGAGATTTTCTATAAATATATTTAAACTAAATTGTGCTTATTAATTATATATTCCCTTATTTTAAAAGTAAGACAATAAAATGCTTAAAGCAAAATACAATAATTCTCTACTGTCCTCCTCAATCTCTCAGTTGCTTTCTCAGAAACAATCATTTCTCATTACCTTAGGTGTTTCTTTTTGATTTTTTGTTTGTTTGTTTGTTTTTTAGAGAGGGTCTTGCTTTGTAGTTCAGGCTGGCCCTGAACTCACTAAGTAGCCCAGACTAGCCTCAAACTCACAGCAATCTTCCTGCCTCTGCTTCCCAAGTACTGGAATTACAGAAGTGAGTTATCATGTCTGGCATTGTGACGTGTGATAGCAGAGATTGAACTCCAGGCCTTGACCACAAAGCTAAATCCTGGGCCCTACCTCAGGTCTTTGTTGGCATTTACGTTACCTGATTTCTAAACTGGTGCTTCTGGACCACATGTAATTTATTTAAATGACTTACTTGCCATATACAAAATATAAATATATAATACAAACCACATGCGACTTCAAATTTTCTATTAGCCACATTTTTTAAAAACTAAGGATAAAATGAATTGTAATATCTTTTCTTTAACCCAATGTATTTAAAATAGCTCGCTGAAACATTTCTCAATGAGATGTAGTTATGATTTCCTTGTCCCCTCTATAACACGTGCTGACATATCATTGCCAGGGTGACACTTTCTGAAATGATTAGATCAAGGGAGTCCACACCTCATAATGGGTTAAGGCCAGCATCAAGGAGCAGGATTCGGACGAAAGAGAAATTTGGGCTCCTGCAGTCCCCTGTATCTCCTGTTCTCTAACCATGTGATGCATCGCACGGTTATGACTCAGCAAGAAGTCGCCCACCAGATGGAGCCCCGGGTCTTGTATTTCCCAACCTCCAGAACCAGGAGCCAAAAACCCTCGTATTACTTACAATTTCCTGAGTTTATGCTAGTCTCTTGTAGCAGGAAAACTGCACTCAGACAGATATGTTATATTCTTTTGTACTAAGTCTTCAAATTTCATTGTATAATTTGTGAATAATAGTACATCTCAGTTTCGGCCACCCGCATTCCAAGGCTCAAAGCCATCATGCGGTTAGTGACCACCGTGTTGGATACTACAGCTCTGAACAAAGATGCTCTTTCTCCTTGGCTTTCTGGCTATGAAGTAAACGATCTTTTGACAAATGGCGGACTTCCTGTTATGAGTAAATGAAAGTCTAGCTCTCGTAACAGTGTCTTCTCACTCAAGACTTTATAATATATCATCCTTCTAAAATTTACAACTGTTATTCTCTTTTTAGTTGGTAATGAAAATATTTCTTTTTAGTTTTTTGTTTTTTGGCTTTTTTAAGTTTTTTTGAGATAGGGTCTCACTTTGTAGTTCAGGTTGATCCTGAACTCACTATGTAGACCAGGAGAGCCTCAAACTCACAGCAATCCTCCCGCCTCTGCCTTCTGAGTGCTGGGATTATAGGAGTGAGCCACAATGTCCAATATGGAAATATTTCTCTATAAGATACTATGACAATATTTCCTTTCTTATTCTTTTATTTTTTTTTCTGAATTTAATAATCATCTTGTTTCCATAGCTTAAGAATCTTAATGTTTAATGTATTGGTTCTTCAACATGCCTTTCACTGCAGTGTTCCACTGGTCAGGCTCATTTGGTAATTTATCACTTCCCAATGGTCTTCCATCTTTTATTCACTTGCTTTTTACTCTCATTTTGGCCAGATTCATCATCTCCTAGCTTCACATGGTTATAAAAGTAGGTATAATGTCTATACTATGAAAGGTCATTGACAGATTCAAGTTATCCTTTCAAAATCCCAATGGTATACTTTTGCAAAAATAGAAAATAGCAGTTATACTGAAGTGCAGGTGACTCTGATGTACCAAAACAATTTTTTAAATTATTATTTTTTCTTTTTCACCTTGGTACCAAGGACTTAAGTCAGGACCTTGTGTTTACAAGGCAGGAATGGTGCCATTGTGCTAAATCTCTAGCCCTATCAAAACAATTTTGGAAAAAAAAATTTTAGAATAAATACTTCCAGATGTGAGAAAACTTCAAATCTACATTTATCAAAACAATGTGGTATTAAAACAGACATACAGACCAGTGAGATATAAGGGACAGCTTCAAGTCTGGCTAGGGCAAGTAAACCATGTACCTGTCTTCTGAGCCGAAAGGTTGAGATTTTGTCTCCCTGCAGACTCGGAGACCCTTAGGAGCTTGAGCACACTCACTCCCATGTGTTGAACCTTGTCAGCGGCCATCTTGACAGCTCCACCCCTTTTGTCTCTCACCCATGGCCTCACCTCCCCCCTATAGCTCATGCCATATAGACTCCCTGCTCACAAAATTCACTTATTGGGCAAAACCCTAGGTCAAACCAATAGACCCTCCCTTTCTCCCAGCCTTCACCCCGCCCTGTGACCTTTTGCTATATAAATGACGCTGAAGCTTGAATAAATCAGAGAGTTCCAGAAACCTCTCCCAGGGTCTGTGATTGACTCTGCGCCTCACCTCTCCAGCAAGAAAAGCCTCACATAGACAACAACCAAAAGAGATAGAAGAGGGAGCTTGCAAATAAACTATTGCATATGTGCTCAGATTATCTTTTTTTAAAAAATTGACTTTATTGCATTCTATATACACTTCATAATCAAATGTGACATTGAGAATTTATACCACAACATGACACAATTTAATTCTCATTCTTCCCATCCTCTGCCCACGACACAATCCCCTGACCCCTTTATACATAAAGTTTTCTTCCTTTACTTAACATCAAATAATTTCTTTTCCTTTTTTACTTAACCTTACCCCACTTTTCCCTTTGAATATTTTCTATTTCACAGTATCTCAGATGATCTTGATAAAAGTCCCCACTAACTCCTTGGGAAAAGTGCTAGAAGTACGGTACCTATAATCCCAGAACTCCAGAACCTAAAGCATGAGAATCACCATTAGTTCAAAACCAACCTCAACTATATAGTGAGGTCTTATCTCAAAAAAAAAAAAAAAAACACCTGATTCCCATGTGGGTGAGTTTAGGTAAGTGCTGCAGAGGTCATACAGAGACTTCCAGCAAGAAAGAGCTGCCAGCAGAACCAGAGTAGAACACTAATGGGCCTCCATTTCCACGTGGACAAGTCTGGGTAAGCGGCTGGAAGTCATACAGTGACTTCCTGCCACTGGAACCAGACTAGAAACCTGAGGGAATCTCCATTCTCTTGGGGGCAAGTCTGGGGCCAGACTAGAAGGCTGTGGAATCTACATTTCCTTGTGGGCCAAACTGGACATGGCTGTTACATGGGAAGAGCCTCTGGAGACATCATCTACTTCTCTGTGAACACTGAATAAATATAGCCGTGGTCCTGGAACCTAGACAGAGGCCACCAATGTGTTCCTCTGAGCAGGCCAGCACATTAGAAAACACACACTGGAAGAGTAAGGGAATCCTGTTGACTAGAACCATTGATCCAAGGAGGACAACACAGGCAGTAGTCATCCTCTATCCACCTATTGGGAAAAAAGAGACTTGCAACAAACATTGCCCAAACACAAGACAAGGAATCAAATGAATAACATCAGCAATGACAAACAAATAGAAATGAGAAAAAATTTTAATCCCAGGTACAAAGATCATCACCACAGAGTAATTGAGTGAAAAGGGAAATGGAGAAAACTGAAGCACAATCACCAGAACTCTCTGAGATGGTAATAAAAATAGATCTAGTAAAATGGAAATCAGAACTGATCTCTGAGATGAAAACAGAGATATTGTCCATAATGAGAAATATGATTACTAATGCTAAAGAAGAGTTCAGGGGCATGATAAAATCTGACATAACAAAAGCAATGAAACCTTTCAAACAGCTTCAAACAGTTCCATGTGATTAAAAATGAGAATGAAAGTTTGTGAAGTAGTATGAATGAAGTGGACAACCGAATTTCAGACAGAGAGGACAGGATCACAGCCAATGAACAGAAAAGGTATAATGTATAGAAAATGGCAAGGGACCATGAGAAATTGATCAATAGCTCCTAGATAATTTAAAGAAAAATAACATAAGACTGAATGGAGTCACTGAGAAGGAAGAAGATAATGCAAAAGACATAAAACTGTTCATATATATTATGGTAGAAAACTTCACAGGAAAAAGAAAAGAATTGGACATATAGATAAATGAAGCATATGGGACTCCAAATGGCTGTGATATAAAAAAAAAAAAATCCGGGCCGGGGAGTTAGCTCAGTGGTTCCGGCGCCTGTCTTGCAAGCGCAAGGGCCCGGGTTCGATTCCCCGGTAACCACATAACAATACTGGGTGTGGAGACCCACACCCAGCAGCAACCAGTACCACATACCACAGTGCCGGGCGTAGTGGCTCACGCCTGTAATCCCAGCACTCGGGAGGCAGAGGCAGGAGGATTGT
>PVIR01013220.1:0-42843 GCA_004026965.1 Petromus typicus
CAGGATCCTAAGAATGTCTTAACTTGCTTTGAAAGACCTATACTGCTATTTACTTATTTCTATTTCGTAGTCTCTGCTTGAATTTTCTTAAATACACTAGATATAAAAATTAGTAGATGGAGTCTCATTTTATTTCATTTCATCCCAGGCTGGGAGATGTAGCTCAGTAGCATAGCACTGTTCTTATCTCACAAGTGCAAGGTCCTGAGTTTGATCCTCAGTACCAGGGAAAAAAAAGAACTGAATTCACTCCATCCTTATTAACTTCCTTTTTTGGAGACACAAAGCCATTACAGATTATCAAAGAAAGTTTCAATGCATGCTACAATATGGATAGTAAATCTTGCAAATATTATACTAAATAAAAGAAGCTAATCATAAAGAACTATATATGACCCCTTTTGTTAAAAAAAAAAAATGCTCAGAATAGGCAAATCTATAGGCAAAGAAAGTAGCCCAGGAAATAGTACCCTAGGGTAGGAAAGGGTATTGGACGCAAGGGTCAAGAGTGTAACGGCTGATTTGTGTGTGTTTGTGTGTGTTTCAAAAGGAAATTAAAATGTTCCAGTTTTAACTGTAATGAAAGATGGTGCCCAAGTCTTTAAATATATTAAAAGTCATTGTCTTATACTTTATATGGGTAAATTTTATGGCTCTTGAATTATATTTCAATGAAGATATTTAAAATTACCAAGAAATGTTTCCAGGACAAATTGATACAAATAATAAAGTAATTTTTGTTATGAGAATTCATTAACACTGACAGAATAGACTATTTTAATAGAAAAATACAATATGTATTTAAATATGATATGGCCTTCCCTCAAAAGTTTGTCATTATGTAGAAAGAGATGTTAAGAAGTTACACATTATTATACAGTATATAAAACAAGCTTCTCATTTACAACTAAGATAATTCAGAGACATTTAATTATGTCACAGGATGCTAAACTGTAACAATCTGAAAGCCACACAGGTTTTCAAAAAACATATATAACCCAAATTTCAAAAATTAAGTGAAAAAGTACTTAAATAACAAAAGAGCCTAATTATATTGGTCTAACTCTTCTTTGTCTCAAAAAAAAAAAAACCTGTTCTTTCTTCGCCAAGCTGAATGTAATAGGCTGTGAATTATAAGATCAAGCAACCAAACTGTATGTTTTCTAAAATATGAGTGTCCTTCATCAAGTTTTACACTTAGGGCAGCTAAAAGACTTATGTGGAAGGATCAGCATTAAGCCCAAAGGACAGGCAGTGCACAGCAAGAAAGAAAGAAATTCCCCCGTGTCTTTTGCAGGTCACTACCAAGGACCATGTTAGCAGATCCACACCAGACCCTTAACAGGCAGTTCTGCTGCTACCAGTAATTAGCTTGGACAGCTCTGGCTCCAAGAGTAGCAGCAAGGCTACACCATAATGAGCTCAGCTGGGATTAGCAGGACAGGGCAGGGAACCAAGAGAGCTCAGGCATTCTGCATTGCGTATGTATCTGGGAGATCAAACAAGGATGGCTGGCTAGGTTATCCCCTCTCCACCTCATTCCAAAAATGAAACACGGCAGTGTCTAAAATACAGGCTAATGAAGAGCGACACCTCCAACAGATGAGAGCCACATTAATTAAAACAATCCCTAGATCATATTATACCATTTCTGTTAGGGCTACCAAATGTGCAACTTGTTATTGTATAATACACACACACACACACACACACACGCACGCACGCACACGCACACACACACACACGCACGCACACACACGCACACACACACACGCACGCACACGCACACACACACACACACACACACGGCAAGGGGAGTGGACAGAAGGGAGAAGAGGAGAGGGACAGGGTGTTAACTAGTCTTTTCGATTGGTGTTACTTTTATTGCCCCCCCAAAAGATTATTTCATTCTAAAGTTTTGTAAAGTATTTCTCTAATGGCCTTTAAGGAACAAAAAATTTCTCCCAAATGTTTATCTAAGTCCTTATGGTTAAAAAAAGAAACTCACTTTTGAATCATTAGCTCCTGGTTCTCCCTTTTGAAATAAGCCAATTCATTCCATACAGCATCAGAATCTTCTTGTTGAAGTTGTTGGGGATCTGCCCTCTGTATTTTTCTGATATCAGTCCTATTTTTTAAAATGGAATGGTTTTATTCCTAATTTGTACATTTTTCAAAATTTAAAAATATCTATGCACCAAATCTTGTTCGATTTTAATCCAGGCTCACTACTTATTAGATGAATTCCCTAAAACCTATGCATATAGAAATTAAAATTCAGTATCACAACGTTCTAAAGCTAAACTGTTACCACAGAAAATAAACTTGTAAGGATCAAGTTGATGTATCTAGTTGTGGCATATCGTTATGGAGAATATGTTGTTCTCAGTCTTTAAATGAAATTGTTAAGTTACTCTCTTTCACCTAGAACTGTAGTAATAAAAGACAGAGCAGATATATAACATTCTCCAAAAAAGACCAGAAGCAATCAACTAACTGCCATCCAATCTGAATGTGGCAGGTGGCTCTACCCTAGAGGACACTATTATTAGTGAACTATGTCAGAAAGTACTTTTGCAGTGACTACCATAAAATTAGCAGGCAGAGGCTATGAGTAGGACACGCTGTTTTATCATTGCTTTACTGACATACGATATGAATTACTTCCTGTTTATCAAAGGAAAAAAATATTGTACCATAAATTGTATCTCTAAGTGATTCTAGTGCCCTTTACATTTTCATTTTTTGACATAAAACAAACCCCTCATTTTTATTTTTTAAAAGTGCTGTCCTGGCCCACCTACAAACAGTATTTCTCTACAGAACAGACTAATATGTACAATCAATACTGCCCTAAAGGATCCATCCTGAAAGATAATAATGCAATAGATTTTCTGTACTCATTCAGTCCTTTGCCCTTTGTTGATATTGTTAACAGGGGACCCACTTACTACTAACCAAAACCTGAACACCTGCTCAGAGCAACTGAATTGAGACCACAATTCATTCAGATAATCTAGAAAACAAATTGATGGATGGTAAAAGTCTTCAAATCACATAGTAGGTTGATGTAGTTTTAAAATAGTAACTCTTTATGTGAATTTCACTTTTCTCTTGTTTTTCAGTTAAAGCGTAAATATCTTTGTTATAAATATTTTAAGCACCAGATTTTACTTATTTAAAAGCAGTTTTTCAATCTTATGTGTATCAGCTAATATTGCTTTAAAATATGTACTTTTACTAAGCTATTCTATTGAGAGTAAAAATGGGCACAGTAATTCATACTCACCTACTGTTAATGACATCTGCAAATCACAGTAAATCTATAGTTACGGCTAGCACATTTTGTGGGTTTTGTTCATTATGTCGACCATTTAAAAATCTGTAGTAAAAAATGACTACAAAATAATTTCTTTAAACCTAAACAAAAGCCATTAAAACACTTATGTAATGCTACTCCATTCCATTTAATATTTAGGGAATGTCTTTATGAGCTATGTAACTCACATGCCACTGCCTTCTTCCCACTGTTTTAATTGCTCTTTTACTGCTCTGTAGTTGGTCTGTAACATCTGTAGCCTTTCTTTGCGTTTTTCATGGGCATCTCTTAGCTCATCATTTTCTTGGCTCTGTAGAACACAAAAATGCAAGTATACAAGTATGAAGAAGGCATATTACTGGTATAACATTTCAAATAAGTTAGCCATCTAACTAAAAAATTGAAAAAACAAAACAAAACAAAAAAAATTGAAAAAACAGTATGTAAACATAAATGCATCTGTAACATTGATGTAATCAGTAGAAAGAATTCAAGCCACAGAACAAGTTTGCCTTATAAATTCAACCTACTCACTGCATTTTTAAAAAGATGCTTACATAAATTCAGAATTTTGCTATTTTAGTTTCATTCCTTTCCCTCTTGTTAATTTCTATCCGTACAAATATTAATGTTTATTTTATGATGTTTAAATCTTTCCCCTTTTCAGCAACACAAGGATTTGTCCAAACATAAAGGGTGACTCTTTCATAAAAACAGAAGGCTATTAACTGTAGTGGGACCAGTTCTCTAGGTCATGGATTCAGGACTGACAGGCAAAATGATTACACAGAAAGAGAAAGTGAGCTTAGATCTATGTGAAAAGTAGCCGAATTTCATCATTAGAAGTTTTTCCATGAAGAATCAATAAAGAAACATGCCTAGTATTACTCTCAAAGAACTAATATAGTAGAATGTCTAAATATATGTTTACTGTCTCAGTACTTACCTTGAAAAATTATACTCAATTACTTCTAAATAGATAGCATGTGAGATAAATTTCATTAGATGTAACCATAAACAAACATACAGAGGCAAAATTCATGGTCTTCAAGAGATCTATTTGTATTGGTTATGAAGGTTCTCTAAGTAAAACTTGGTAATTTCTTGAGTTTTTCTACTATGAGAATTTTGATTTAAAAAACAAAGTTTTATTCATACTTCTATGATTGTACTTCTATGCTTATTGTCTGGGAGAAACACATACTTTTTAAGTACAAAGGCTTCGTCTTATTAGTGGCATAATCATAAGAACATTCCTCAGATTTATTCTCTTGTAAAACATGGAAAAGAAAATAATACTTAAAACAGGCAGAGGGCCTGGAACTATAGAATCACAAAGCAAACTTTGCTTCCCTGGTACTAACAGCGATGTTCATAACTTTAGAAATCACTATTTTCTTAACTATTTACATCTCATCTGAATAATAAAATAATACTCTGTAGAGTACATATTCTACCACATTTCTACTTGTCTCAATAGTGTGGGTATTCTGTCATTATACTTTGAATATATTTCTGATAAAATTCTCTTAGTTATTAGGATGTTTTGAGTCTTAGAGCACTAAAAGGGTGATTCCTATGTTACAAGGGAATCAATCTTGTTGGAAAAGGCACAACTAGACAATGAAATTAAATTCATAAGAAATGTTTTCTCTAACCAGTTTTAGAAGATATGCAAAATCACAGCTGTGGCACAGTAGTCGAAAAGTATCATTGTTAAGTATATGAAGCAGAAATAAAACTTTAAAAATCCAGGTTCAATTTTCTTCATGTCGACTGAAAGAGCCTGTATGGAGAAATATGCAGTGTTCCTAAAAAGTCCAAACTTTGATGCCCAGTTACTAAATTTTACTTGAAGAAAGTCATTTAAATTCAGTGTGTTCATTTTCTCCATCTTCACACTACCATGTATTTATATGTCTCTATTTAAGGCATAAAGAATGATTTGAACTTAAACTAGAAGTTTTCATATTAAGTGTGGTAAACAACCTAAATATTACTTCACTTCTTTGAACTATAAATTCAGCTCTAATTTTATATGTGTGAAATAAATGAATAATTTAGACAACTAGAAGACCAACAACAGTGTTTATGTCTTGTTATAGATGCCAAAGGTACTGTAATTATTTAATGAGATTCCTTAAGAATTAAAAGATTTACTAGGATTTTAAAAAGATCCAGTAGAAATTTATTAAATTTGAATCTTATGTAGGAATATGGATGTACACTGAAAGCACAATAAGTGAAATACATCAAACATACCAGCTTAAATACTACATGGTTTATCTCATATGAAAAATTCAAAGCATAAATAAAGAGCAAAGTAAAAGATAGATAAAAGGAAACTGAGAGTAGTAACAAATGGGAAAAGAACCAAGAATTAGAGGGACAGGGGAAAAGAAAGAAAGGAAGGGGATGTAAAAAGAATGAATGGGGGGTCCGGGGAGTTAGCTCAGGGGTTCCAGCGCCTGTCTCGCAAGCGCAAGGACCCGGGTTCGATTCCCCAGTAACCACATAACAATACTGGGTGTGGAGACTCACACCCAGCAGCAACCAGTACCACATACCACAGTGCCGGGCGTGGTGGCTCACGCCTGTAATCCCAGCACTCGGGAGGCAGAGGCAGGAGGATTGCTGTGATGTGAGTTTGAGGCTGAGCTCAGGGCCAGCCTGAACCACAAAGAGAGACCCTGTCTCAAAAAAACCTAAAAAAAAAAAGAAAAAAAAGAATGAATGGGGCCAGGGATGTAGCTCAGCGGTGCCACAACTGCCTGGCAAGCACAAGGTCCTGAGTTTGAACCCTGAGTAAAAAAAAAAAAAAATGTACCAAATGCCACAATGAAAGTCATCAATATATAGCATAAACATGTACTCATAAATACATTCTAAAGAAGAAATTTGCATATTATATTAGCAGAGAGTCATGTAGAAACATAATTTCAATCAGATAAACTAAAGTGATTATGTTAAAGATCTCTACAATAATTCACTGCAATTATTTTCCTGGAATCAAGGTTCTTCCACATAGACTTTTTTACAATGAAGTTCTAGAAAAATATTACTCCCAGTTTTTACGGTACAATCATGGGACAAACTGAGTTTCTTACTAATACTGACATCATTTTAACATTTTTAGTATTACCTTGTTCCATCAATCACTGATTTTATACCAGTCGTTTTCTCTAATTCTCAAATATAAAGAAATTCTATTATACCATTCAGCAAAAAGCTGAAAGAATCTTATAAATCACTTATGACATGCTATGTCCTTTAGTAGGAATATCAAATATCCAAGTGCTAAACGTTGGCACTTCTGATTCCTATATCTTTAGTGTAAAATGTTTAACATTAGCAATATATTTGGTCTTCCTGTAGTCACTCAGTAAGAGTCACTTACTACGTAAGTAGCTCTATTAAGTAATGATTATAGCAAAACACTTTTATAGATGAGCTTTCTTCTTGAATTTTACTTACCTATTATATCTAACACCAGAGTATTTATGCAATTCTCATATAATTACCAGAATCTAGACCATTAAAAGTGAAACTAGTGATCACTTATTAATATTTTTGAGAAATATAATGTATAGTAGTAATTCATTCTACACAGTTTGATCCATACACTCACACTTTGAGAATGCTGGGATCAAAGCATAATTAATATGGAAAACTAGTCCTAGAGACTATTATTCTTTTGTTCTCCTTCAGAAACAAACAATAAAATAAGCAAAATGTAAATATGATAGACTTCAAAAATTTGTATTGTAATACTGTAAGAAGAGATGTCTGCTAAAGTCATCTTTCAAAAGTTGGTTAACTCAAAATACTTTTAAACAGTAATCAAAATATGTTTTATGACTTTCTATACATACAAGCCAACAGTGGTTTGGGTCACAGTTCTATAAGTCTCAACTGACAACAGTCAAACCAAAATAGTGCTTTGAGAAATACTACTCAAAACTTTACAATAAAACAAAACATAAGAAGAGATAAATATGCTTTTTATCACTATTACTATATTAGCTGAAAGAATACAAATAGAAATATTCCATGGGCAGCCTCTAAATGATATCTATCCATTACACCATTCAACAAAATCTTTATGGATTCTCTCTTATGGATTTTTAATTAAAAGAGATAAACTTGAGACTCTTCTATCTAACAAACAATTCTGAATGATTAAATATTAGAAAACAGAAAACTCTATAAGCCGTCTTTCCTCAAAGACACTTGCAAATTCTATTTCTGAATTCCTAAGAACAGAAATGGTGCTGGTTCTAATATCCTGGTTTGGAGAGGAGCACTTTGATGAGAGGAAAGGGGTTGAGGGGAAACTGTTCATAAAGCAGCATCTTCCTTTTTTAGGAACAAGATCAAGGTTTTAGAAAATGAACAAAAATAAAATTTAGTAAAATACTCAGAATTGAACTATGGATTGTATAAATTAAACTATGGATTGTATAAAATACTCAGAATTGAACTATGGATTGTATAAATTAAACTATGGATTGTATAAAGTACTCAGAATTGAACTATGGATTGAATAACCTTAGAGCACTGAAAAAAAAAGACACATTAACTGTACTCAACAGGTAGATGAACGTTACCAAACGGTGCTGAACAGTCTACATAGAAAGAAGTTGCAGAAATTCATGACATTAATGATTTCAAAAATTGGAAGAATTTCATAAAGTTTTCTGATGTAGATTTCTCTATTTTATAAATTACTTTTTAAATAAATCCACCTCATTTATGAAATAAGAACAATCGGTAGGAAGTTTATAAAAACAGACTCCACTTTTTCCATGCTAGTTTATTATGTCATTGATTACCCACTTTAAAATGCATAAAAAGCAAAAGCAAAGCAAGATAATGTGTTAATATCTGTACAAAGTTCATAACCAAAATAAAATAATTTAACACATATAATTTACTGCTGCTATAACACAGAACAGTGGTAGCAAACCTATGGCAGCCATGCGGCAAAAGGCTGTTGGTATCTGTGATAGCTCTGAAAGGTCTGCCTTTACTGACACAGAATATCATTCAGTGTGTCAAAATGTACAGACCTATGGTCCAGTTTGGTACTGGTGAGTAATACATTTGTCTCTCACCTTCAGATTACTCATGTGAATAATCAACTTTCGACCCTGTGATACCTACGATGCCACGCAGCATGTCTTTTCTCTTTAGTGTTTCCTATCATGCCTTCCACAGGACAGCCTCTTGTGAAACGCAAGCAAGGATCACCAAAAAAATCTCAAAAAAGATGTTTCGACTCTTTTCTATATATTTAGAATACATAGTCGTATGTCAATGACTCACAAAAAGAGCATCTTTAATCTATTGTTTATAATAATCATTTCACCATAGGATATCTTTTGCCTACCATGCTCTTACTAGTTTCAGGTACAGCAGTATTCTGTAGAAAGCAAAGATCATAATAACAAAATTAAACATGAATTGCTGGTTAGTAGTGTACAAAAAGAGAACCAAAGTTAAGAAATGTATTTTCACATCCAAGGATACTTACAGGTTTAACTGTGCACTCTTCCCTTTCCAGAAAAAAATGTATAAAAAATCCTCAACTTTACCGTCTCAGTAAATGTAATCTCATTCAGAGATGTTTTTACAAGCTAAGTAAGTTAAAATGGGGTATTGATTGGGCCCTAACTGAGTATGCTAACACCCTGATACAAGGCAGAAATTTGGATATGGAAAAGAGACACGTATCAAGGGAGATGACGTGAAGACACAGGAGAATGCCACCTATAAGGTGAGGGATACCCAAGGCTACGTAAAGCTAAGAGAGGACTGGAACAGATTCTCCCCACATGGCTCAGAAACCAGCTCTGCTGACACTTTGACTGTAGACTCTTCTAGCACTTATAAACTCGAGACAATTTCGGGGCCGGGGATTTAGCTCAGTGGTTCCGGTGCCTGTCTTGCAAGCGCAAGGATCCTGGTTTGATCCCCAGTAAACGCATACCATATTGGGCATGGAGACTCACACCCAGCAGCAATCAGTACCACATACCACAGTGCAGGGCGTGGTGGCTCACGCCTGTAATCCCAGCACTCGGGAGGCAGAGGCAGGAGGATTGCTGTGAACTGAGTTTGAGGCTGAGCACAGGGCCAGCCTAAACCACAAAGCGAGACCCTGTCTCAAAACCACCCCCCCCAAAAAAAACGAGACAATTTCTGTACTATGCCATCCAGTCTGTAGTACTCCTTTAAAGAGTTCTAGGAAACTAATACAGACATATCATCATCACCATCATTATCACCATCATCATCACCATCATCATCATCACTATTTGTCAAATCCAGGGCTTTGCACATAAATATGGGTTCCACCCCTGAGCTATATCCTGTTACATATTATCTGCTTCATACATGCATTTGAGTAATATCAATAATATTAATATTATTATAGGAAAATAAAGGAGATTATACAACAAAGTCTTCTATCTCCACTAAACATGTTATCCTTACTAAAGTTAAACTGTAAATTTAAAGTACTGTAAGCTCAGTCACTCTCCTTGGAATTGCTTTAATATACAAATTTTGTTTTCCTAATTGTCCTTAACTGTATTCCTTGGGTCTTCCTTACAGATTATACTAAATTTATATTATGTACAGGTACAAATTCCCAGTGAGGAATGTGATCATAATGTATTGCTAAAATGTACCAATAAACTCAGTTTATTTTTAAAAATCATCAAAAAGAGAATATACTAAATGATAAAACATAAAGACAAACCTTGCTCTGATTTTTCTTCATCTTATAAATCTACCTGAAAAGTAGATATAAATTTAAAATTTATCATGATCACCAAATAACTTAAACTGTTAATATAGAAAAATATTTTAGTGAAAAGTAATTTTATTCTGAAAATAAAATTGGGGCTTCCCTCAGAAAACTGTTAGGAAAAAGGAACAAGCAAATTGTTGCAATCCTCTGGAGCCTCTTTCTGAAAAGAAATTTAAGAAATCAGATCTAAAATGTCTTCGAACTCTTTTTCTGTTTCCCCACAAAATAAAGGACTGTTAAGCATTTGTATATCCCTGGAAGCAAAATGGTAAAGAACTTCCACTATTAAGTTGTGTATGTATGTGACAGTTAGTTTCATTTGTCAATTTGACTGCCCAGATTTGTTTAACACTATTTGTGCTTCTTGATGGAATTAACATTTTAATCAGTGGGCCAAGTTCCATGGTTGGAATATGGTTTCAGTGTGGCCAATGCAGGGGCAAGGTTCACACACAGAAATTTAACCCTCCTTGTGAGGTACTTAGAGGGCAGAAACTTGAACTGATTATGGAATTTTAAAGGGTGGGGCTTTTGAGAAGATTAAAATCGGATAAGATAATTAGGGTGGAGCCCCAAGATAAACCTTAGTGGTTTTGTAGAATGAGGGACAGGAACAAAAGTTTCCTGAAATTCATTCTGCTTCTTGCTTCAGGATTTTGTCAACAAGAAGGCTATCACCAGAGTAAGCCTGTCAACCCTGTACTTCCAACAACTATGGACCAAAACATGCCTCTTTATAACATACCCTCTATCTGGGGCTGTGTTACAAAATTTTTTTAAAAATAGACTAACACTGTAAGCAACGCAGATTGCCCTCCTCAGTGCAGATGGGCTTCAACCAATCTACTGAAAGCCTGGACAGAATAAAACCTGAGTGAGAAGAGATTCGTGTCCCCGCCTTCAAACTGGGATATTAGTTTTCTCTTCCCTTTAAACTGAACTCAAACCTGATTGGATGTGGACATAAGGGCCTCAGTTCTCCTAGTCCCCACAGCCTCTGAGCTCGGATTAGACCTGTAACAGAGGCTCTCCTGGACATCTAGTCTCCTAACTCTACACCCTGGACTCTCAGTCTGAGTATTTCTGTAAGTAAATTCCCTACAGTAAATTGCATTTTAATATACATATATAGAAAATATAGAATTTAGAGGGACATATATGGCTAATTCTATCACTAAACCATATCTTGCTCTAAACACATGTAAGTCATTTCTGTCTTCCTAATTACAGATACTGAATGACAAAGAAGGTGGCTCAGTCTTAGAAGGCTTGCTCAGCATGTGTAAAGCCCGGGGTTCAAGTCTTAGCCCTTCACACTCTAATATTGTATAAAGGACTGGACTTGACATAAACTGCCAATCAGTATGACTAAAGCTCTCATAAAGCAGAGATTTGGGTAACTGTGAATGAAGAATGAAAAATTTTCCATACTACAGTCAGGAGAAAAAAGAAGCTTTAAGAAGTTAGAAATGTAGCTTGGTGGCAGAGCACTTGTCTAGTATGTACTAGGTTTAAAACTTGGTATCATAAACAAAAAAAGTATTTAATAAGTTAAAAAGAAAGCCAATGCAGTCATATAAAGTTGGCTCAATATACATGAACAACTTTCTCTGATAAGGAGAACTCAAAATATATATTAGAAAGCCTAAGTTCTTTCAAATACAAACAGCTAAGGTATATAATTCTAAGATCTAGGTAGTGTATCATTCAAATTACAAATGTTCTGGGACAAATTGAGATTTGGATAAAGTAGATATATTTATTTGACACTGACTATATAATTTATATATAAAGGATAACTACAGGTCATCTAAGCTAACCTATTAAGGCTTTTAACTCGCTTTTATTTTGTTTATCATATATAGTATAAATAACAAGGAATACATTCTGCTTGCTATAATTTTTTCTTTCGGAGAAAATGTAAGAAATTTACTAACAATTCTAACCCAAAGTATTCCCACATAATTTAAAGTAGTGAATATTTAGTTTTCAAGTAGCAGATTTTTTTATTATATTACAATCCTCTCAAAAAAACCCAGGATCAGTTGATGGTATGTGTCCACACAGGTAATTAAAATCAATAAAGAAAAATGAAGTGATGTGTGAAGTGCACGTTGCCATCTTCGCAGGGTTACTACCTCAGAATGATCCGATGCTCACCTTCAAGCGCAGTGCCTGCTCTAAGGTTTCAATCTTTCTCTCAGCTCTTCTCAGTTTCCTTAGCTCTGAGTCTCTGAAAGAGCTCTTCGGGGACAAAGACCTTGAACGTTTCACAGGTGGTTCCTTGAGAATAAAACAAGGACACAGATGAACTAGTTGGATCACTGGATTATGAAAGACATGCAAAATTAAAGAATAAGTAATTTTGAATACTAATAATGAATTATAAAAAAAATCCTGCATGGAATACCAGAGAAATAACAAGCGGAATTACCACAGTGCTACCGCTAAAGGTTTCTCTGTGACTCCTTAATGAGAATATTCATTTACATTTACATTGTTTCTTTCAGAATAATGATGTCCCATTAGGGAAGACTAAAGGGTTATAGACTCAGAAATGCAAGAAACCTCATTACAAAGGAGGGGATAGAAGCTGGTCTAATTGCTCTATAAGGGTCCAAGGTTACACTTGATAGGACAACCAGAAACAAGAGGGAAAGGATTTTTTTCCCTTTGAAATAGTTTAACACACTGTGAAGTTGAAGGAACAATATGCTTGAGGAATATAAATACAACAGACAGTAGATCTTATACCATAATGACCATATGGTCATTAACTATAATGTGGTTAACTAGAGACCAGAATGTGTGTTTATATTATGTACAGCTTCATATACCAATCTGGAGAAGGAAAATGTGAAAGCAACTATTAAGCTGGGCAACTCACTGTACATCCTTACTGCATGTCCTTACAGAAATTTTTGTTCAGAGTATGCCTTTCCTTTTCTAGACTTTTACTAAAAGTACTGAAACATCATGGTAGCACATTTTAAAATTCAGCAACACGGCAACCTTGTTTTCCTTCAGCAGCCAAATTATATCCTATAATGTTATATTTCAATTCTGAAATGGTTTCTTTCATATATAAAACTTGTGAATCTAAAAAATGGTAACAAATGGAAATATATATTATATATAATATATTATATGATATTATATATTATTATATAAATTATTATATTATATATATATTTAATGAAAAGAACTCATTCCTCTGAAAACTACTACTACTAATAATATAGGAAATAATGTCATTAGATATAAAGCTACCAAGGAAACTTAAGTCTAATTTTAAATTGTTTCTTTATTGATAGTTTATTTTTTTCAAAGAAAAGAATGGAAAACACCAAAAATAATTATACTGAAAACATAGTTTTTCAAATATAAAGGACATTTTTTCTTTATTGCTGATGTTAATTAGTGTATAAAATGTCTATGATTCATTAGGGAAATGTTATTTCAACTTATCTAAAAATATATTTTAAACAATGTATAATTTTTACATAATCAATATTCTGCAGACACTTTTACAGCATATCACAGATGATTCATTTCTTCTGATACCCCTTTTAACTTGTATAATATATGTGTATGAAATAATGTTAAAATCCACTTGATATTTTATATTCCATATGGACAGAAGTTTAAATTTTATACAAGAATGAACTAAAAATTTAAATTAGAAATTAAGTAAATGACCAAAACTATTTTAAAATGAATTAAGAGCAATAAATATACCAGAGAGATAAGATACTTTTCAAAACATTTTACAAAAAAGCAATTTATTGGCAAAATAGGTATACTAGTAATACACTCAATTAATTAATTTAGGGAAACATTATTTAATCTTTAGCCAGGGGAAACGTCCTACTCTGGGAAGCATTTTTTAAAAATTTGGAACAGATTATTTTTCAGTCCCCAGAACTGTGAGCACAGAGGCAGACGCCCTTCTTCCCATCTCCACCTCTTGCCTGGCCAGCCTCACCCTGACAAAGGCACAAAGTGATCAAGTGTCTACCTTACAGCCCCCTGCAGCACTTGTTCCTCTGCTCTTCTCTGAGTGCGCAGATCTGTTCTCAGCCAGCGTTTCATTTGCTCGTTTCAGTTTCTCCTGCAAATACTCAATTTCAGACTTCTGTGAGACCATTAATGTTTCCAAGCTTGATAATGATGGGTGTCGGGATACCTGTTTATAAAAAGTGTAACTATATGTCTGTATTTCACACTAGTTTAAAACATACGCAAATATTCATACAGATTATACAAATCATTAGTAATCAGAAAATATTTTGATTGTAACAATAAACCACAAATCACAGGGGCTGGAGCACACCTCAGCGGCAGAGGATGTGTGTGCTGTCACAAGGCCCTGGGGTCAAATTGCTATGACCATGTATGTTCAACATTTATATGTACACATACATGCTGGCTATACCAGCAACGGGAAATACCCCCTCCCTCCCATTCTGCCTACTTTTTTCTGGTAAGATAGCAAATTCTTTCTAATCTTAACCTATAATTTTTGTGATGCAGAGGCCATCTTCCATTTGCACTATTATACTTCAGTCATATATAAAGCATCTGATTTATTTCCCACTCCTTGTTCTATTATACATGTAAACATTTCAAGTATTGTTTTATTGTATTGTTCTTGGTTTATACTGCTTAATCCTTTACTTGATTTTGAACATTAAACATCTTTCTATTTTACTTCCAGTAAATTGAAATGATTTTCTTCTATTCTTTCTTCCTCTCCCTACTACAGAGCTTTTACTCTATTATTTTTCCTCCTGTTTTTAACCAAATATATGATGTTCACAAACATTTCTTTTGATCAATTGTTAAATTAATTCTTCTGTCCACAGTTCCATTAATGTAATTATAAAAGATGTATCAACTCCTTGTCATTTAATAAACTAATTTTGAATAATTTATTCAAGGTCTAACAAAAATATAGAATTAAAAAGATAAAACAATTTTAGTTTACTGGTATATACAAAAAACAATGTAGTACCCTTTAAAAAATGAACATGCTGGGCCAGGGTTTTACTCAATGGTCCCGATATCTGCCTTGCAAGTGCAACGGCCTGAGTTCAAACTCCAGTCACTACATACAACAACGCCGGGCATGGTAACTCACGCCCGCCCGCAATCAAGTACCACATACTATAATGCTGAGCGTGGTGGCTCATGCCCACCACCAATCAAGTACTACACACCACAGTGCAAGGGATAGTGACTCATGCCTGTAATCTCAGCACTCAGGAGGCAGAGATAGGAGGACCGCTGTGAGTTCAAGGCTCACTTGGGCTACATAGTGAGCTCAGGGCCACCCTGAACTACATAATGAGACTCTGTCTCAAAAAAAAAAAAAAAAAAAAAAAACCCAAAACAATTTGCTGTCACCAGTGGGTTATAATACTATAGTTAGGAACATAAAAAATATTCAGGTAAGATGCTATCATAATTCATAATTCAAAATTCATGATGACATTAAAATTCTTCCAACAACACATATTATCACTGAAGTCATAACAAACTCTTTTCTAACACTGTTTGTTTTTAGTATTATTTCTAACAATAAAAGATTTATGCAGCCAGGCGTGCTGACTCACACCTGTAATCCCCACACTCGGGAAGGGAGGCAGAGGCAGGAGGACTGCTGCAAATTCAAGCCCAGCCACAAGATCACAAAGCCAAACTCTGTCTCAAAAACACACAACAAAACAAAAATGATGTTCTTTTATGTCTCAACCATTTTAATCTGCATTTTCAATTTAATGATTTTAAAAATACGAACCTAATTGTTATATGAACATAGTAATATATTCATATGGTATCTGTATTTATGGAACTATGTGTATATCCCTCAGATCCTTATTTATCTTTACATATTCTCATCCTTTATGAGCCAAAGTCAAGTTAAACAATCCTTTTCTCTGTAGAAGTTCATTAATTTTTCTTACTAATACTATTTTACAAATTTTTTTCTAAAATAGCTTAAATAATCTTTTAAAAAATCTCATGCTCAGTTTTGGTTTACAACCATCGAGTATGGTCGTACAGTGGTAGGCCATAGTTAATCTGATTAGAAGTTATAAGTGGAATGTGTGTGTAAAGGCTCCCAGTTGAGAGTAATTGTTATTAATAGATAATTTGTTTTGTTGTGCAGCAAGAGATTAAACTATGAGACTCATGTATGTTAAACATGTCCAACCATGGAGCCCCTATCCACTATGTAACATTTTTTGCACTGTGGCCCATTGATCTAATTTTGGTTAAAAAGTCTTATAAAAGATATAACAATAGAAATGGTACCAGAGACAGTTAAGTATTGTGTCTATTTTTGCATAAAAATTATATAACCTAAATATCTAATCCAAATAACATTTTATGACATTACTGCATAGCATTACTGGAGCAGAAGATGACTAAACATGGCCTGATAAACAGAAAACTGTCTCACATCTATAACGCAGAGGAAGATTTTTAAGTTAATTTTACCTGTATTTCTAAATTTTAATTAAATATATATATTTCCTCTTATATTTAAATAATTCTTCCTTCGACATGCTAGAATTTGCTGAAAAAGTATTTAGTTCCTAGCATTCTAAATACTTCATTTATTTAAGAAATTTATCAATTCTAACTCGATCAACACATAGTTTATTGCAAAAGAAAAGCACTGAGAAGGGACATGGTTTCTCAATTATTTCTCCTTAAGAAACATTTCACTGAAAATACAGTACAATTCAAATGCAGTATACAAAATCTGTATGTATAGGAATACACAAAATATATATTATATACATAAGTATGAGATAATTTGAATGGTGTTGAAAGTTAAATCCCTTTGAAAGAGGATGGTATAAATATACATGTATATTTTATATATCATATATACTTTATATGTCACTATTTTCTTCTCAAAAAGATCCAAATCTCTGTGGAAGCTTAATATTCATTTAAAATTGATTTTGGAAAGGCATAAATACATGTATTGCCAGTTGAAAAAAACTCAGCTTGTTAGCTTAATCATAACCTGAAAATGGACGACTGAACATCAGCCATATATTCTTGGGAAAAAGGGAAGGGAATAAAAACTTGATATCACAAATCACAACAGTGTTATCATAAAAGTCCACAAATTATTATTAGTGTGCTAATTTAAAAATGCACATCCTTTTTAGGAAGACCACTAAACTGAGTAAATTTTCTAACTTCAACAAATTCATCCAGTAAAAATATATATTTACTTTACTTTTACACATACACTTTTAGTGAATATCCTCTACTTGTATTTACAGATCACAACATAAATGAGTAAATGTAGGTAAAGCGTTACATATCAACATCTTCTCTCATAAACATCCTTCAAATCACATATTATATAGCAAAATTCAATACTGTGGTTATTTCAATCCAAATGTCATTGCATATCTAAACACCATATGGTGGAGTCAAGTTAGGGAACACCAAAACAAAAGGGAAATTTCTCATTCATAATTTTAACTCTTTCACACTGCATAGAAAAACAGTAAGTGGATTATATGTGGACACTTTATTGTCTATACTCAAATCCAGGAAGTAACAATTGCAATGGATAGAAATTTAATCAATCACATAAGTATCACATTGCAGTGATAAGAATTAGTGATATTTAAGGGTCACAGAAGAGTAGCTGCAGTATTAACTCACACAAACACAGTGGCTACTGATCCCAATTCTAAGAGTAAATTAATACTGGACGTACTTAAAGAGGAAGAAATAATGATTTTCCTACAGATTTCCTGTTATCTTTAGTAGCAAAATGAAACATCTTCATATTTCTCTAAAACACGTTATAGGACTTTCATTATAGCAGAATTTGCAATCTAAATATATAATGTGCATGTTAATGCTAACCTAAAGTCAATTTCTACATTTAAGGAATTAAAGTTCCTCTATGGTTTATCTCTAAATATGTCACATTTGGGTACAATCCATTACTTATGATAACATATACACTAAGTTTTATAAATACTTACCATTTATATCACCACTAAGAAAATCAAAACTTGTGCACTAATGGTATAAGCTAGGGACTCGCTTGTTATGCATTATCATCTCTATACATTAAAACCTCAATCATACTCAAACAAATTCACTAAAGTGTGGTTTTCAATCTGCTAACTATGCATTCCATAATAGCCTGTAATTATTAAAAACTGACAAGAAAGCTACGCCACCTGTGTTTATGTGAAGCCAGGTAATGAAAAAAACAACAACGCTGTCATCACCTCTCAATTCCTGATTGCATTATCAAAACTGTAGCAGAGTTTGGCATCTGGGTGTGACCTTGTTAACTGCTAGGGTAATTAAATTTATTCTATTGGGAAAAAGGATGATAAATTATTAGCAAGAAGATTTTGTTCACATTTTATTAAATTGGCCTGTCAAAGGGTTGGCCGAATTACCAAGGGCCTCATTTATTGGAGGCCAGCCATATTGCCACATCTGTTACAATTATTTATAATTTCAGCAGTTGAAAACCAACTGAGTTAGGCATCCGCCATGTAAAGTAATTTACAAATTATCTGATGAGGGAGTGTTTTAGCTTCTCCCTCATTTCTAGCCAGCAGAAAGCCGCGCTGTAATTACAGAACACGATTAGGTTCTTTAGGGAACTTATCTTGCACTCATAGCCATAGTAAGATGCAGCAAGAACATATGGAGGAGCTTGTGCTTCTACTCCCCGAAGCTCGTGACCCGCCTGCCGCTGAGCCCTTGAGTTGAATTTGAATGAGAGTGCCATGGCTAATGTTCTACACATGCACCATTTATGCCACAAAACAAATCGGATCACTGTTAATTATGAAGCAGCTATAATCAGGCCTTCACATCTGTGTAATGTGAAGCGCAGTAGGCTGTATTCCAATAATGTATGACTACCTTTGGGTCGCAAATTGCGAGCCATATTGCCTCAGTAGTAGTTACTCAATTCAAAGTAACTCCTTTGATAAAAACTCATCACATGGATATTTTTATCCAGCTTTATATGAAAAAAAAGCAAATCCACCAGCCTTTCTTTATCAGCGATTGACCAGAACAGTTAAAGCATATGGCACAAGTTCATTAATGAACAACACAGAGCGCTCTAATTTAATGAAACCACTTGAGCCATAAAAATCAGATTTAGTTAATTCCCTCTTTTCCATTTTTTCACATTTAGCCTAAACCTAAAATTCTACTTAATAAGTTACCAATTTATAAGGAGCATTAAAAAATATTAAGTTGTACTATTAATAACCTTTAAAAAACAGGCAGTCATAGGGCTTTATATTTTACAAATCTAAGTCTATTGCAAATGTCTTGCCAAAAAAAAGCATAAACTATTTGTTTTTTAGAAAGTGAAGCCTGCCAGCTGTAGTTTAAAAAAAAAAATACTCTTTTTTTTCCATGAGAAATTTTTCCACGGAAAGGCAGCTAAACAAGATGCACCCAGATGGCAAACCAGCTACAATTTAATTAATCCACTAAAAGCCATTCAGATTTCAGTAAGGGTAATGTAATTTTGAATAATAGTAGAGAAAAAAAAATCACTAAACATTCTCAAGTTTTATTATAGCAGCAAGAGAAGTGCCACTATAGAGTAGTTAAAGTTGAATTGCAGTTTCCATTATATATGCTAAATTTCCAGATTTTAGTATGTTGGGCTGTTTCACTCTTGAAACTTGAAGTACTCTCAACATAGACTATCCACTGTGGCCATTTAACGAAGAAATAGTTTATACTTCATAGAGGATTGTGGCACTGAATGATTACTAACAAGTTCAAATCTGTAAATAAAATGTACAAGATTTAGTTGACAGTTATGATTGACAAAGGATCAAGATTTCAACTTTCTAACAAAAATCATGAACAAAGCTAATAACCACTTCCTCACATTTATTTTGAATTGTTGAATGACTCTGCAACCACTAAGAGATTATTTTAAAGTCCTAAACATACTTAAACAAATAGCAAACTACAAAGCAATTATCATTGCTACAAAATAATGCTACAGAATAAATCAGCCAACTTTTCAAACTGAGCTTACATATATAAATTCAAAATAAGATGAGTCTGAAGTAAGGGTCAAAAGCATAATTTAAAAGTCCACTGCACAGGATACTTCATCTAATATATTACATAGAAAAAGCTAAAAACTGATATTTTTCCATATGCAAAAGAAAAGCATAACAGATCATAATGAAATAAAATTCATAAAAAGCAGATGAAAGCAAACAAATCATTGACTCTGGCATATCTCCCAAGTACAGTAGGACAAGCCTTCTTAGCACTCTGCGCCCAAGGCATCTGAGAATTTAAATAGTTGCTTATGAACAGTCACTAGTAATACAAGAGCCTCCTACTGCAAAAAAGCAAAAGTAACAAATCCAGGGTAACAATTAATGCCCTTTTCCCTCCTTTTCTCTGTTGGAAAATGACACAAAAATCATGCCTCACTGCTAAAAGAAAGAGAACTGTTTAGTGTACATGTATTCCTAAGCACAAGTGGATATTCCTTCCAGTTGAAGTTAACCTGTCATTATTTACTAATGACATTCTAAAACTCAACAAAAAGACTGCTAGATTTAACTGGCAAACTTAGTTGTTAGCTGGATACAAGGCCAATGCTCAAAAATCAACATATGTTATATACACAAACAGCAGACTCACTGAGAGAAAAATAGGGGAGTCAATTACTTTCACATTAGCATCCAAAAAAATATCTAGGAATCAGTCTAACAATGGAGACCTGTACTCTTAAAAACTACAGCTCTCTGAAAAAGGAGATTGAAGAGGATATTAGAAAATGGTAAGATATCCCTTGTTCCTAGGTAAGAAGAATTAATATTGTCAAAATGGCTATATTCCCACAACTACTATACAGATTGAATGCAATCCCAATTGAAATCCTAACAGCATGTCTCACAGATCTAGAAAAAATAATCCAAAAAATTTATCTAGAACAACAAGAGACCTAGAAGAGCAAAAGTAATTCTAGGCAACAAGGGCATGGCAGAGGGTATCACAATCTCCAACTTGAAACTATACTACAAAGCCACTATGATAAAAACTTCATGGTACTGGCAAAGTAACAGACCCAAATATGGGTGGAATACATTAGAAGATCCAAAAACAACTCCAGATATGCTAAGCCCTCTCATCTTTGACAAAGGAGCCAAATATCAACAATGGAGGAAAGATAGCCCCTTTAACAAATGGTGCTGGAAAAACTGGGCTTTAGCCTGCGAAAATCTAAAGCTAGACCTATTTCTTTCAGTATGTACCAAACTAAAATCAAAGTGGACTAGAGACCTAAATATTAAAAGAGAAAAACTAAACCTGCAAAACAAGTTAGGGAGAACTCTTAGAGACATTCGCTTAGGAAAAGACTTCATATACAAAACCACTATAGCATGAGAACTAGCAGAAGGAATCAACAAACAGGTTCTCATCCTATTAAAAAGCTTCTGCACAGCAAAAGAGACCACTGGCAGAGTGAAAAGACAACCAACATTGTGGGAAAAAATTTTACCAGCTATTTCACAGAGAGAGGGCTACTATCTAGAATATATAAAGAACTTAAAAATATCAGCTCCCCCCAAATTAAAAGCCCCAATTCAAAAATTGGCATCTAAAATGAACAGATAATTTTCAGAGGAAGAAGTAAATGCACTAAGAAGTATATGAAGAAATGCTCAACATCACTGGTCATTTGATAGATGCAGATGAAAACAACACTGAGAGTTCTTCTTACTCTATAAAGAATGGCTGCTATCTTGAAATTAACCAGCAACAAATGCTGGCAAGGATGTGGAAGAAAGGAACTCTTCTCCACTGTTGGTGGGAATGTAGATTTGTATAATCACTATGGACATCAATGTGGAGATTCCTCAAAAAACTACGATTAGGGGTCCCATTTGCTCCTGCTATTCCCCTGCTAGTTATATTCAAGAAAGAATTAAAAGATTCTTATCCCAGTGAAATATGTACACCCATTTTTATAGTAGCTCAGTTTGCAATAACTAAATCTTAGAAACAACCTAAATGCCCAGCAAGTGGACATTGGATAAAGAATATGTGGTGTTTTTTAAAAAATAAAACAGAGTATTACTCTGCTATAAAGATCGATAAGTTTGAGTCATTTATACTCAAACAGATGTACCTTCAGGACATACTTATAAATGAATAGGTCACAGATGTGTAAATACTGTATCAATTCTCTGGTGTGAAAAACTGAAGATGAAAATGAGTTCTAGAATGTATGACAGATATTGTGAAACAGAAAATATTCAAAGGGAAAAGGGGGTAGGGTAAGTAACAAAGGGAAAGAAAAAATATGATATTAAAAAAGGAAACAAAGCTTACGTATATAGGGGCTGGGGGTTGTAGTGTGGGCAGAGGAATGGGAAAAATTATAATTAAGTCATGTCATATACTAGTACAAATTCTCAATGTTGAGCATGATTATGATGTACATATAAAATGGAGCAATGAAAATTCAAATCTTAAAAAAAAGAAGTTGACATATAAATAAGTGAAGCATATAAAGTCCAAATAATCATGCTTAGAAAAAAAAATAACTTCATATGACATTATAATTAAAATTCCAGAAATCCAACAAAGAATAATAGTCTTAAAAGCTGTTAGAGGAAAGTAATGAATCAATTATAAAGGAATTAACTATTTGAGCAGAATGCTCAAAACAAACATAAAAGGAGAACTTTAATAAGGTGCTTCAGTCCCTAAAAGACAACAACATCCACCCCAGATCAATGCATCTTGCAAAACTATCTTTAAAACCTGAAAGATAAATTAGATACTTCCAAAGTAAAGACCACCCAGCTAAGAATATTCATGAATACAAAGCACTCCAAACACTTCTCAAGGACATTCTATAAAGAGAAAATAAAGCTAAGAATACCAAAAGGTACAACAGAGAGTAGCAATTAAATAGATGGAAATGAAAGCAAAACAGCAACAGGAAAATAATACAATGGTAGGAATAAGTGAATACCTATCAGTTATAGCTACCATTTCAAACAGTCTCAATTTGCCAATCAGAAGACACAAATGAGAACACTGGTTAGGAAAACAAATTCAATGATATGCTATACATAAGAAACACATTTAAAACAAAAAGAAACATATATGCTAAATATTAAAGGACAGAAAACAATATTCATGCAATGAGAACCTAAAAGCAAGTAAGATTAGTAATTCTATTATAAAATAATTTTTTAACCACGGCTAATTAAAAGCAAAGAACATGATAGACTGATGAACAGAAGTATTGAATAGGATCAAAAAGAATTATAAACATATATGCACCAAACTACAGTGCACCCAACTTCATAAAACAAGACTAATGGACATAAAAGAACACATGAACATCAATACAATCACAGCGGAAAAACAACAATAACCTACTATCACAGAGACAGATCAACTGAACAATAACAAAAATCAACAAAGAAACATCAGTGTTGAACCAAACTTCTGAACAAAAAGTTTTAATATATACAGTGTTCCACCCAGCAGCAACAGAACACACATTCTTTTTGGCAGCACATGGTACTTCCTTCAGAATAGACCAAATTCTAGCAAGAGAAAGGAAATTTTCCAACATATATTAACAGATCACAGTGAAATGAAACTAAAAATAAATGGCAAAAGAAACTAGATAAATGTATTGAAATTAAAAATCACACTTTTGAGTAAGTCATGAAATCAAGGAAGAAATAAAATAATTACTTGAATTAAAAGATAATGTCAGTAGAACATGAGAAATTACATGATACATTGAAAATAATCTTATAAGAGAAATTTGTAACTGTGAATACCCACATCATAAAAACTAAATGGGTCCAAATAAACTAATGATACACATCAAGATCCTAGAAAAATAAGAACAATTCAAATCTAGAGCTTATACAAAGAAAGAAATTACAAATATCTGAGCAGAAATCAATGAAATGGACCCTTTAAAAAATAAATAATTGAAAAGCTATTTATCTGAAAGAATAAACCAAACACACAAGCCCTGATGGAATCTTTGGGGGTTTTTTAGTTTTTGTTTTTTGGGTTTTTTGAGATAAGGTTTTGCTTTGTAGTTCAGGCTGGCCCTGAATTCACTATATATCCCAGGATGGCCTTGAACTCTTGGCAATCCTCCTATCTCTGCCTCCTGAGTGCTAGGATTACAGGTATGAGCCACCATGCCCAACACTGTAGTATGTGGTACCAAGAATCAAACTCTCAGGACCTTGCACTTGCCAGGCAAATGCCAGATCCACTGAGATAAATCCCTGGTCAAACCCTTATGGAATCTTAACAAAGCATTAAAAAAAACACAAATCAATGCAATTAGAAGTGAAAGAAGTAAAATCAATAGACATCATCAACATTAAAAAAATTACTATTATCTCCTTCCCAAACCTATACATTAAAATCTTAGAAGAAATTGAGAGATTTCTAAATACATATGAATTACCAAAACTGAACCAAGAGAACTTAAAAATCTTGGATAATCCACTAACAAGCAATCAAATAAAATAATAAAAACCTAGCAACTGAGAAAAAGCCAAGACTTGATGGATTCACTTCCAAATTCTACAAGAACTATAGGGAAGATCTAACACCATTACACCTCAAATTCTTTAATGAAACCAGGAGCTACACAGTACTCTCCAAATCACTCTTGGAGGCTAGCATAACCCTGATTCCAAAACCAGCGAGGGATCTAGGCAATAAAAGAAACAAAGAGAGAAGTACAAGCCAATCTGTCTAAAGAGCATATATACAAAAGTACTATGTAACAATTCATCTAAAGATCATACAACATGACCAAGCAGGCTTCATCCCAGAGATGTACGGGTGGTGCAATATATGCAAATTAATAGTTATTTGTCACATAAACCGAAGGACGAAGATCACATGATCATCTGAACAGACCAAAGCCACTGACAAAATCCAATGTTTACTGATATTTAAAAACAAAAAAACAAAAGAAATTTTGAAGACAACTAGACTTAGTCGTTCACACCTGTCATCTTAGCACTTCAGAGGCTGAAGCAGGAGGAGAGTTCAAGGACAGCCTGAACTACATAGTGAAATCCTGTCTCAAATAAAACAAAACAAAAAACTTGAAGAAAGAGATTTTAAAACTCCACATCTTACTCTGGGAAAAGTCATTCATGACCAACCTACTGCCAACATAACATTAAGTGGGGAGTAACTGAAAGCTTTCATTCAAAAATAAAGACCAAGTCAAAAGTATCTACTTCGGTAATTAGGCAAGAGAAAAAAATAACATGAAATATGTATAGGAAAGGATGAAGTATAAGTATCATCATTTGCAGATAACAAGGCTTTTACTTACAAGATCCAAAATAGTCCATCAAAAGCCTCCTTAAAATTAGTAACCACATTCACATTGAGAATGAAATTAGAAAAACAGTATCATTCACAACAGCATTAAGAAAAATGAAATAATTTAGGAATTAATCTAACCAAGGTAGTCAAAGACCTCTACAATGAAAAGTACATCAATCTGAAAAAGAAAATTGAAAAAAGAAAATGGAAAGATATAACCTGTTTTTGAAGAGGCAGAACCAATTTAATCCAAATGGCTATACCTAAAAAACTATTATATTGGGGCCGGGGAGTTAGCTCAGTGGTTCCGGCACCTGTCTTGCAAGCGCAAGGGCCCAGGTTCAATCCCGGTAACCACATAACAATACTGGGTGTGGAGACTCACCCCAGCAGCAACCAGTACCACATACCACAGTGCCGGGCTTGGTGGCTCACGCCTGTAATCCCAGCACTCGGGAGGCAGAGGCAGGAGGATTGCTGTGATGTGAGTTGGAGGCTGAGCTCAGGGCCAGCCTGAACCACAAAGCGAGACCCTGTCTCAAAAGACTTAAAAAGAAAACAAAACAAAACAAAACAAAAAAAACTATTATATGGATTTAATACAATCTCAATCAAAATATCAACAGCATTTCTCACATTTAGCAAGAAAATAATCCTAAAATTCATATAGAATCAGAAGAGACTCCGATAGCAAAAATTATTTTAGGTAACAAAAGCAAAGCAGATTTAATCCCAGACTTGATCCCAGACTTATACTGCAAAGCTAAAACTTCCAAAATATAAGACCTGGCCAAAAAAGAGACAACAGAAATGAACAGACACTTGTTAAAAGAAGCAATGGGGGCTGGGGATTTAGCTCAGTGTTTCCGGCGCCTGTCTTGCAAGCACAAGGACCCGTTTCGATCCCTGGTAACCATATACCCTACTGGGTGTGGAGACTCATGCCCAGCACCAACCAGTACTACATACTACAGTGCCGGGCGTGGTGGCTCATGCCTGTAATCCCAGCACTCGGGAGGCAGAGAAAGGAGGACTGCTGTGATGTGAGCTGGAGGCTGAGCTCAGGGCCAGCCTGAACTACAAAGCAAGACCCTGTCTCAAAAAACCTAAAAAAAAAGAAGTACCAGTGGCTAGTAAAGCTTAAAAAATTTTCAACATCACTGGCCATTAGAAAAATGAAAATTACACTACAATGACATACCATCCTACTCTACCCAGAATGACTATCATCAAGAAGTTAAATAATACCAAATACTAGTGAAGACATGAGGGAAATGGAACACTTCTAATTATTAGAGGAAAAGTAAACTAGTACAATTACTATGGAAATCACTGTAGAGATTTTTAAAACATGGTATTTAAATACAATAGAGCACTGCCATAAAGAAAGATTCATTTGAGGCACTCATAGGCAAATGGATGACACTTGAGAATATGTTAAATAAGATGAGTCAGACACGCAGTTTAAGAATTAAGCTAAACTTGGCTGGGGATTTAGCTCAGTGGTTCCAGTGTGCAGAGTCCCAAGTTCAATCCTGGGTACCACATACCACAGCGCCTGGCACTGTGGCTCACACCTGTAAGCCCAGCACTCAAGAAGTAGAGACAGGAGGATGCTGAGAGCTCAAGGCAGCCTGGGCTCCACAGTGAGCTCAGGGCCAGCCTGAACCACAAAGCGAGACCCTGTCTCAAAAAACTAAACAAAAATGAATTAACCTAAGCTTAGACATATATGTATGTATACAGAGACAGAGACAGAGAACAAAAATGAGATTTTTTTTTCAAGTGGATGAAGGAACAGAAATAGAGGAGGATGAGGGGAAAAGGATTTTAAAAAAAGAACTGAGTAAAAATGAGGATGGAAACAGAGCTTTTGTAAGTGGGGAAGGCAACCAGCAGTTGGAGGAACCAGAGAGAAAGAAGAGAGGTGGAGAACAGCAACAACAAAAAGAATTAAGATGTATTATGTGTATATGCCGAGTGTCAATGATAAACATAACCACTATATACTGCAGACATGTACTTACAAATCTTTAAAAATTCAATGAAAAGAAAATCATTTTAATGGATAAATGGATACAAGACAAAGTTGTTTCATGGAACATAAAAATAAGATGGCTAAGTATATTAGAAGTCAAGGAAATACAAAACAAGACTAAAATGAAGTATCATTTTATCGCTTTTAAGAATGCACCAGAGGGCATGGTGACACACGCCTATAATCCCAGCACTCCAGAGGCAAAGGCAGGAAAATTGCTACAAGTTTGAGGCTAGCCTAGACTACACAATAAGTTCAGGATACCCTAAACTGCATAGTGAGAACCTGTGTTGAAACAAATAAAAAAAAGCACCAGGACTTGGGCACAGAGCTGAGGCACAGAATGCATGATTACTCACAAGGTTGAGGGTTTGGGTTTCAATTCTCAGCATGAAAAAAAGAAGAAAAGGAAGAAGATATCAGGAAAGGCTGAAGGCTATGCAGTGAGCCCAGGCTGGCCTGAACAACAGGCGACCCTCTATGAAACCTTCTATCAAAAACCACAGAGGAGAAAAAGGAGAAAGGCAATAAAGATAGGGAAAGAGAAAAGGAAGGAGAAGGGGGAGAGGGAGAAGAAAAGACAGAAAAGTTATGGAAAAAAAAAAAAGATGCACCAGAGAAATCTATAATTAGAGAAAACCACTCTAAACAATTTGGCTTTTCTTGTAAGCTTGGGCATTTGCATACCTATGATAAGGATTTCATCCATAGTTACAAATCCTAGTCTAATACATGCATATCAAGCGACATGTTATAAAAGTTCATGCTAGCCCACTACAAAAATTGCTGCTAAAACAGAACAAAAGAAAAAAGATACACACAAAAAGTTCATTTTCCAAATGAGAAGATAAAAGGTTTTAGACCATTCAGATTGTTCCAACAAAATACTACAAATTGAGTGTCTTATAAACAATAAAAAATTCTATCTCAAGTTCAGCAGACTGGGGGATTCAACGTGACCGTCCTAGCCAATTTGGCATGTGGTGAGGGCACACTATCTGGCTCAAAGATGGTACCTTCTTGGTGAAGTGTCACATGGGAGCAGAGAGGGGTCTCTCAGGGTCTTTTGTAAGGACACTAATCCCATAAAAGAAGACCCTTCATCTTATTCCACCAAAAACTGCCCAAATGTCCACAGTAAGCAGTAGGTTTCAACATATGAATATGTGTGAGGGGCTGTCAGTTCCCTTCCTAGTTGCTGAGACTAAATATCCAATATCTAAAGTTAAAGCAGGAAAGGTTTACTTGTCTCACAGTTTATAGAGGTTTTGTTTCATAGTGGGCTGGCTCCAAGCCAGGGTAGCATGGCAGAGGACTACTGCAGACGTCCAACATCCCATAGAAGGCAACAAAGGAGCAAAATAGCAACCAGCAAGCTACACAGGACAAGTAGTGACCCTCTTCTGTCCCTTACATCTTGGGGAGGCCACCCTCCCTTAGATTGGTAGGACTCTCACCTAAGGTGAAGCAGTCATAATCCTAGCACAGCACTGAATCAATCCCAGCACCATACCCTTAATCCCACCATGACACAACCTAGATTCAGCTACTGCCAAAAAACGCCCCACCTACGACTGCACAAGGCTGGGTGGGGACATCTAGATACAAGCCATTAGGGTAAAGGTGCACATCCATGCTACAGCATAATGGCTGTACAGAAGAGAAGAGATTACAGCAACTTTTTATCTTTCAAAATAAAGTTGAATAGAGCTGGGGATGCAGTTCAGTACCACTAGCCTGTCTGGCAAACTCAAGGTCTGGAGTTTGATCCCCAGTGCTGAGAAAAAAATTAATAATAAGGTTGAATTTTAAAAATGAAAGTTTGTCACACAGAAAAATACCTATGGATACTGATATTGTTAAGGCTTAAATAAAAGCAACACTAAGCAACATGTTGATAAAGAAAACAGTTTTAATATGTAGAAATTAATTTAAAAAGTCTAAGAGAGTAATTATCTGTATAGAAATGAAGCAAAGGAGGAAAACAGAGATAGCATCAACAGCACCGGCTATAACTGCTAGTAGGCACATAGATTATTACATTTATTCGTTTGTAGACTGCAAGTATAAAATGTTGAAACAAAACAAAACAACACAAATTCTACAACTTAGGAAAGAAAGGAACAGAAAATATTTGTTTACAAAAATAGATGAGACTTAAAATTCACCACACTAATCTTGTGATCCTTAGCAGCATGGAGAGTATCTCATTCACACGTAAATGTAGTAAATATAAAGCTTAGGTTTCTCTCTGGCCCTCTACCAGAAAATCTTTCTCCATGGAAATAAATGAGAATTTCTCCATGAAAACAATAAGCAACCACTCTGAGATAAGCATAAGTAGTCATTCAAAATTCAGCTAGTTAAGAGCAGGGTGCTAAGAAATCAAAGGTTAGATCTTTTAGTCCCATATGAACCAATTAACTCTGCCCTTTTCTATGGTAAACTGTCAGCTCACCAATAATTCAGATTATAATTTAAGATCAGAAAAAACACAGGGAAAAATCATCACCAACACCATAAAAAGAAATCTCAGGTTTACTAATACAACCTAAGAAATGTCATCGCTACATACTCAGACCCATTTCTCTACAACAGAAAGCACTGACTCATGTAATCTTCACAGTACTCCAACTAGAGGCACACTTTTATTATGACACACTTTTTATAAAACTGAGTTGACCTACAGAAACAAAGTAACTTGCCTAAATTCACATGGATATGATAAATTTGTAATCCAAATTAATGCATCCTGACTGTAGGATTTGCTTTTAATCCATTATCCTATAAATCTATCTCCTACAAATCTTGCATCCGAAGTCCCATGACAAGTGTTTGAAAAAGAAAATTTATTATAGATCAAATAAGGGAAGACTGAAGTGCTCTCATCACTTCTCTAAACTATATAGTCCAGTTGCCACTTCGTCTCTATTAATTCGTTCTCAGGTAAATAGTTTGTACACATTTTCTCAAACTGTGTCGGCTGTCTATTCCGTCTGTTGTGTGCACTACTCTACAGTAGGTTTTAATATCGTGGAATTCCATTGTCCATTTTTTTTGTTCCCAATGCTTTTGAGGTCATTTTTTTTTTTTTTTAATGTTCACCAAAATCAATGTCCCCTGCATTTTCCTATGGTAGTTTCGGTTTGGGGTCTTACATTTAAGTCTGTGATACAGCATGAGCGGAGTTTCGTATTTGGTGAGAGACAGCAGTCTAGTTTCTCTCCTTTGTTGCTGGATATTCAGGCTTCCCAGCACCATTTATTGAAGAGAATGTTCTTTCTGTGCTGTAGGTTTTCCTGCCTTTATCAAAACAAGTTGACTGTAAAGTCATAGGTACATTTTTTGGGTTATCTGCTCTTTTCCAGCCCGAGTGACTGTTTCTAAGCGAGGACCACGCTACTGTGGTTGCTCTGTAGTAGGAGCCAGGCATTAGCACGTCTCCAGCTTTGTCTTTCTACTACACCCACCACTTTTGGGGCGATGATCCAGCCCAGGACTCTCACATCTAGGCAAAGGCTCAGCACTGAGCTACACCCCAAGTCCAGCTCTGGTCTTTTTGTTCAGGATCTTTAGGCTATTTGGGGTTTTTGTGAGTCCACACAAATTTCAGAAGTGTTTTACTATTCCTGTGAAGAATTTTAGAATTTTGGTAGGAAATACACTGAATCTACAGATTCTTCTGGGTGCTATGAACATTTAAACAAAATTAATAACCCAATATATGAACATAGGCTCTCTTGATATGTTTTCTTTCCTCTAATTTTTTCATGTAATTTTCATAATAAACACAATCTTCTTCCTTGATTAAACTTATTCCTAGCTATATCACTTATTCTTTTGATAGCTACAGTGAAGAGATTGTTTTTGTGATTTCTGAGCAAATTTTATTATTGGTTCATTAAAAGACTGCTCATTTCTCTTTAAATTTTTTTTATTAACACATGTGAGTAGTACACAATGTTTACACTCCTTACGGGAAGTCAGTACATGTGCATAACACATCTTTATTCCTTTTTCTCACCTTCTTCCATTCCTTTCCCTCCATCCATCCATCTCATCCCTTGGCTTATTTGTTGTTTTGTTTTTTGTTTAGTACATGTTTTCAGTACATAATGTTCACATCTTTATATTGATTTTGTATCCTCCAACACCAGTAAATTTTTTTAATACTTCTAACAGCTTTTCTTCATGAATTCTTCAGGTTTTCTTTTAATTCAAACTTTATTGGTACATTATATATACACATCATATTCATTTTCAGCATTGAGAATTTCTACCAGTATATGATGATACTACTTCTCATTTTTTCCCATTCCTCTACCCACCCCAAAACTCCCTACCCCCAAATATATAGCTTTGTTTTCTATTTTTTTTGTACTCCATCACATTATTTTTCCCCTCTTTACTTAGCCTTACACCCCATATCCTTTTAAATATTTTCTATTTCACAATATCTATTTTGTATTCTAGAACTCATTTATATCTTCATTTTCTCATACATAGAAAAGATATGATTTTACACATCTGTGACCTATTTATTTCACTTATGAGGATGTCCTGAAGGTATATCCATTTGAGTATGAATGATTCAGTCTTATCATTTTTTATGGCAGAGTAAGACTCCATTCTATCAAAGAACCACATCTTTATCCAGTGTCCAATTGACAGACTCTATAAAAAATTATCTTGCCTGCAAGCCAGTACAAAGTGACCTCCTTTCCTATTTACATACACTTCCTTTCTTTCTCATATCTCATTGCTCTGGCCAACACTTACAGTACTGTGCTCTACTGAACACAATCGTAAAAGTGAACATCCTTCTCTTATTTTTGATCTTATGAGGAAATAATATTCACTTTTCCTTATGTCATATGACAGCAGCTATTGGTTTCTTTTATAAAGCTTTTATTGGGTTGAGATATATATCTTTTGCGCCTAATTTTTAAGGGTTTTTTTTTTTTTTCATGGAGGGATATTGAATTTTATCAGATGCTTTTTCTACATCTATGGAGATAATCATGTGGTGTTTAATCTTACTTCATCCTGCTGATTCTCTCTGCTAATGCTGCACCATCACTGCAATGCTGGGATAAACCTTATATGACTAGGACACATGATATCGTTATTTTTTAAAAATATGGCCGTATTTAATCTGTTAGTACATTTTTTCAGAATTCTTAAATGTATGTTCATCAAGTACACTGGTTTGCAGTTTTTTTCCTTTGTTTTTGTTATGTCATTCATTGGTTTTAGTATCAGGGTAATGTTAAACTAAGTTTTTCACACACACAAAAATGTTTTCATTTCATATATTACTCTTGAAGAATAAATAATCACCCAAATACCTGTGTAGGTTAATTCCAATTATGAACTAAATTAATAAATTGTAAAATCTCAAGGACTGCTGAAAGTATGTTAAATTCACAGAAAGCAAACATTTAAAAAAGATACTTCATATGAAAGTTACCATAAAGTAGCCACTGTAAGAGTTGCCACTAAATATTTTCTAGATACCAAGATCTGTCTTTGATTTGTATTATGTCATCAATCTTCATAACATTCTATAACATAGATTTCATTAATATCAAAATTTTTATGTATGAGAAATTTGGAGTTAAAAGAGGTAGGAAATTTATTCAAATTTATTTACCATGGGAAACAGAAAAGTCAATGACCTGGCCATACTCCAATATTACTGCAACATTAGGACAAATAGGAATTAAATATCACATACTGAGTATTACACTTGAGTACTTTATGAGATACAGTTTTGGTTCTATCCCCCTTTTAGATTTTTGAGACAGGGTCTCGCTTTGTAATTCAGGCTGGCCTTGAACTCAATTTCAAACTTAGGATCCTCCTGCCTCTACCTACTTAGTGCTGGGATTACAGGTGTGAGCCACCACACCCGGCATTGTGGTATGTGGAACTAATTGCTTGTAAACTTGAGTCACCACGCCCAGTACTGTTGTATGCATTTAACCTGGGACCTTGAGTTTGCAAGGCAGGCACCAGAACCACTAAGCTAAATCCGTGGCCCTGAGATACAATTTTGGATATTCTTCTCATTACATCCTTCAGTTGGAAAGTCTTAAAAATACAGTGATTTATTCATTTTTCTCTTTAATAACAAAATAATTCTTTGGTTACTACATAGTTATCTCTAAACACCCACAGAGGATTCTTTCCTGGACTCTGCAGAATATCCACAGCTGTGGATGCTCAAGTCCTTTATATAAAATAACATAAACACTTGTAGATATTCTATTCATATCATTCCATACATTTTAATTCACCCCTTGGCTACTTATAGTACCTAATGAAATGTGAGTTCTATGTGTTATTTAGGGACTAATCACTAAAAAATCTGTACATGTTCAATACAAATGAAATTTTTTTCTAATATATTTGATCTTCCATTGGTTGAATTTACAAAGGCAAAACCTACAGATCCAGAGGGTAGTCAACTATGCTTGAAATACTCTGTATTTCTGCAAGTATTTCTATATGAATCTATATTGTGTACAGTCTTCATGTCTACAAAGTATAAAAAGTAGTAAAATACAGTCATAATTTATATTCTAATATACACAAATCTGATTAAATTTTTTTTAAATTGAAATCTTTATTGGTACATTACATATACACATCATGATTGCACTCCACAATGGGGATTTGTACCAGTATAAGACACAACTTAATTCTCATTAAATTTTAAGTCAACTGTAGGAGACAGAAAATAATTTTAGAAAATGTCTCTCACCTGGGCTAAGTGGTTTGAATCACCATCTTGAGTTGTAGGACAGGGTGCTCCTTGCAAATTCTGAAGTTTTTCTTTCAATTTTGCATTTTCTTGTTCTTTTTGAACTAGCTGAGCTTGAAGATTAGCAACATTTTGCCGGAGCATAGTTTCACTTGACTTTGTGGTTTCAAAACAAGTATGTAACTCGTTGTAAAGCTATTTCAAAAAATTCAGATTACATTAATAATCAGTAAGCTAGTGACATGTATGTACACACACACAGAGGAACTATATATATAACAATGTACTCATCCTGACATTATTTTAATAGCTTAAGAGAAAAACAAGATGTAGACACAATGAAAGCCAAATGATAGAGCCAAATACCCATATTAAACCAACTTATGTCAAAAGGTAGTATGTATCACTGTCCAATATAAAACAGAAAAAGTACTAAATTTCTAAAGATTATGAAAATATTTAAACAAGTTATATTAATCTCAATGAGCATCATGAGAAAGAAATAACCTGAACTGAATAATGGCAATTTTATTGAAATGGACAGAAAGCAGTCTTCTAAAGAGAACAGAAATGTGAAAAAATTATATATCATGCTAAGACAGAACTTGGAGGAGTAATGTCTGACCTAATGCCTAACCGAATTTAATTTATATATTTAAAAGTAAAGAAATATTTCACCGGGAATTAAGATTGATATATTCTCATTCAGTAGTATAGATTTCTGAGGTGAAGCACAAGGAAAATGAGAGACAAAGCAAGACAAAAACATTACAGACAGAATGGAAGGACTTCTCAATGCCAGCACGTTGAATTTGTTCTATACAAAACAGGAAGTTATCAAAGATTTTCAATAGTATAATAAGCAATTCCAAAGGCTTTTGAACCACATGACTGGGTTCAGACACAATTCACTTCATACCAATTTTGTGTATTAACTTTTGTCACTGTGACAAAACAGAAAACTAACTACATTAATCTCACTGGGCCTCAAGAAAAAATTTCTAAATTGAGCCATGACAATTTTACTGCAATGGACAGATGATAGTCATTCTAAAGAGAGCAGAAATGTGAAAAAGTATGTATTATGCTAGGAAAAAACATGAAAAGCAATCAGGTATGCCAGACTAAATGAACTTAATTTAAACATTTTGAAGGAAAAATAGGAATATTTCATTGGGATTTCATTAAGATCGGCAGGTATAAGTACAAATATATAAGCATGAACGAAGTATTCTGGCTCACAGTTTCACAAATTCCAGTTCTTGGTCACTTGACTATGTTGGTTTAGATCTGTGGCAAGACATTTGTCATGGCAGAAGTGTGTGAAGAAAAAAATTTTACTTCATAGACGGCAGAAAATAAGATACACAAAAAAAGAGATAGGAAGAGCATGAGTTTCCAAGACAGCCCTCAAAGAATGCCCTTAATCATTAGCCTGGGCTACATAGTGAGCTCAGACCCAGCCTGAACGACAAAGCTGTCTCAATTGCTCTGCTAGGTATATACACACAAAAAAAGACTTGTATCACAGAGACGTATGTGCACCCATGTTTATAGCAGCTCAGTTTGTGACTGCCAAATCTTGGAAACAACCAAAATGTCCATCGACTGGAGACTGGATAGAGAAGATGTGCTTCTTTCATAGAATGGACAATTTTTCTGCCATTAAATATGATAAGACTGAGTCATTTGTACTCAAATTGGTATACCTTCAGGACATCCTCATAAGTGAAATAAATAGGTCACCGATGTGTAAAATTCATATGAGAAAATGAAGATGTAAATGAGTTCTAGTATATATAGTTGATATTGTGAAATAGAAAATATTTAAAAGGAAAGAGAGTCTAGGGGTAAATAACGAGGAGAAAAAGAATGTGATAGAAATAAAGAAAAAAGGAAACAAAGTTTATGCATTTAGGGGGTGAGGGGTTACAGGGCAGGGGGAAGGGGAAAAATGAGAACCAAGTCATGTCATTCTGGTACAAACTCTCAATGTTGAATATGATGATGATATGTATTCATAATGTACCAATAAAGCTTTCAATTTAAAAAAAATTAAAAAAAAAAAAGAAGAATGCTCTTAATGGACTAACTTCCTTCTATGGCCCAATCTCCTAAAGGTTCCTCACCTCCGAACAAAGCCACCGTCTGGCACCTGAGCCTTTATTATATAAAACTTTGGGGAATACTCTAAATACAAATCATAGAACATGTGTATCTTAATTTTTCCATAATTTTATAACCTGCAAAACCATTCACTGCACAGTTAAAAAATAAGAAATAAGTGGATCAGTCTGATATTTTAATAATATAGAAATATTCCTATAAGATTTTCAGACAGTCTTACAATTTAAGGAAGCATTTATGATTTTTGAACTAGATTATCCAAAGCAGCATAGTATGAAACTCCTTAAAAATCAATAATTCAGCATATATCACTCATGTGATTATGTGGCAGGCAGCTTCCCTTTAAACACCACAATCCCACAGAGAGAGAGAGAGAGAGAGAGAGAGAGAGGGAGAGAGAGAGAGGGAGAGAGAGACAGAGACAGAGAGAGAGAGAGACAGAGAGACCATGTATATGTGTGTTCGATGCATACTAATGAATAGTAAGAGGGTGCACTACTAAGACATATTTATTGCAGGTTTATTTACAGTAATAAAAATACATTAAAATGGTTAAACAAATTATATTACTATTTCTAAAATAGTTACATACCATGATTTCATTTAATATAATGCTGATGTGAAAGATCATTGCTGTACTTAAAGGTGTGTTAAAATATTTCAAACTCCTCCAGGAAATACTCAAAATATTGATAATACTTGCTCTGGGATAGAATTATAGAAGATGTTTTTCTTTGTTTTTATGGACATCTATTTATACAAATACCATAAAAGAAAACAACTGTAATGTTCACTAATTGCTGACAAACATAAAAATAAACTATAAAAAAAAGGCTCACTTTCCAACTGAGCTAAGGATACTAATGAACCCCTTATGACCACCTGTAAGGATCTAAACCAACTTCAAAATTAAAATAGTACAATGGAAATTACAATTTCAGAATGACAATTGAGTGAAATATCAATGAATATTTCTACCGTTACAACCCTCGTTGTTCTAACTCTTAGGATCTGATGTCTGTCATCACTTAATTTTAGCAGTAAGAAGTGATGAATGGATGAAGGAAGTGGAATAGCATCTACGCTGACACCTCTGGGAGCACCTTTCAAGCACTGGAAGAAAATATTCAGAATGTACAGGAAACAAAAACAAGGCTAATATGGCTGAAATGGGTCAAGTAAGAAGAGAAGATGAAAGTGAGATCAGACAGGTAATGCAGAGCCAGACAATGTAGGAGCGCACAGGTGCTAGGAAGAAGTTAGGTTTTACTTTTTAATGGGGTAGAAAACCCATAACGGGACTTAAAGAAAGGAGTGACCTGATTTGATTTATTTAACTTTAACAGGAAAATCCTAGTATCTATGTTGATGGTGGAATGAAATGGAATAAGATAAGACCAGAGAAACAATGTAGCACATTATTATAGTAATTCAGGTAATATATGTTAGGGGCATGGAGACAATGATGACAGTTGGAGTAACAGTAAATAAAATTACTAAAATGTGTTGAAGACAGCTGATACTAGCTTAGTTTTGAACACACAGTATGTGAGGTGCACACTATGCATTCAGTTGGAGAGATTATAAAGCAAGTGTGGGGTACATGAAAGCACTCTTTTGGTTCAGGCTGTGAAGAGAAGAGGAGCTGGGAAGGAGTGAGCTCTGTCCACAGAGCTCCAGCGCAGGTCTGTCACCCCTTAACAGGCTATAAGTAACTTCCACGGCCAAGGTCGACCCTGCTGGGTGTAAATAACTTACACACCCAAGGTCGCAAGTGTGTTCTGGTGTAGACGCGGACTGCAAGGAGGCAAGGACAACTGAGCTGCTGGGGATCACTTTGAGAACAGGCTGGTTAGGGCTAAAGACTGCAGCTAGTGGACGGGGCTGGTGGCTGCAAGAGCACCTAAACAGAAGGGCTACAGCTAAGCAGCTAAATAAAAAACGCTTACCCCAGTCTATGGTTCTGCACCTCTTCCTTAGGCTCCCAGAACTCAAGCAATTAGATATAATCTTTCCTTAAATTCAGACGAAAGATTCAGGATGGATAAACAAATTTGGAAGTTCTCAGCATGTAACTGACATAACTTTGAAAACATAGGTAAGGCACAGGTTACTGAATAAAATTACACAGGACGCGAGTCTAAACAGAAAAGAGAAGTGATACTAAGACTGAGGCCTGGGACACACTAACACTAACAAGGCACAAGGACTGTGAAGAACTGCAAAGAAACTAAAAGGAACAGGCAGAAACAGAAGACAGAAAATCACACAACTGCAATGTCCTAGAAGTCAGGAAAGGGAGGGAAAAAAAACAAACAAAAAAAAAAACCACAAGATTTTCAAGAATACTCAACAGCAATAATATGGTGGGGAAAGGACAATCAAAATTACTGAAAAGAGTGCAGATTTTCAAAGCATTTTATCAGTGGGCCCTGGTTTAGCACACTAGTGTGAAATATAGAACAAAAAGTGGAAATTTTCTGAGTACTGTATCAGGGGAGCCTGGTTTAACATACTACTGTGAAATCCAGAACACAGTGAAATGGAAAGGACAGACTACCCTGCTTGGCATCACTCTTTTCCTTTGGTAAATATGAAGAAAACACAGAATGTAAATTGAAAACCACTGTTCGAAAGCATCATTTAAAAATGTCTACTTAAAAAAAATAATAAAATAAATATGTGTGCTTAAAACTGTCTTGATAAAGTTATTTGCTTTGTTCTAACTGCAGATGTATAGACTTACATGGCACATTTTTAGAAGAGAGGATTAAAATAAAAATTCAAATTTATTGCACTAGTTAACTTCTTTAAGACTCACCAGTCTTAACTATGAAATGAGAATCGGGCAGCTCTCACATGATTAGTCTATGTGTAAAGTAAATTACTTATGGGGATGGCTCAGAACAGTACATAAAACATATATAAAATTCAATAAAGGTATTTTTAAAATTATAAGCTATAATTATTTCTGTTGATTCAATTAGCATAACTAAACAGCCTCTTTGAGGGGATTTTAAAATAAAATGATTATTGAAAAGAAACACACAAAATAAAAATAAAACTTTGTAAAGTACTGATTTTAAATACCTCCTTAGTATTCCCCTTGTGTTTGTGGAAATGTGTCAATAAAATAGTGTACAATTTTTATAATGAAAGTCTGCGTTAGGTCCTAAATTAGAATCAGACTTCAATATTTTCTCACATTAAAGGCTGAGTACTTAGTTCTATTCACCAATTTTTCCTAGTTCTAGGGTTATTTCCCAAGACTGTTTCATAGCACATATAAAAATTCCATTTTCTAAGAAGAATAAGCTATGAGATAGATTTATATCTACATTTTAAATTATTCAACTTTGATAACTATAAAAGAAACTCACAAAAAGTTAAATATTATCAAACTGAAGCATACTTTATTGTTAACTTGGAAGAAACACTGTACACATAGAAATGTTAAAATTCTACAAATTTGATTTCTTCATATTTTCCTAAGTTTACACATATAAACCTAAAATTTTACGAAGATGTAAATGCATACTTTTTGATATGATATACTTTCAGCCGTATGAACATCTTCCTGACTTTTCAGCACTCTCTGTGCATCCATGTTGAGAACCTGAAGCTGCTGGATCAGCTCTGCTTGCTGTGCTGTGTGTGTGCTGTTTTGTTTATAAAGATTCTGCAGCTCCTGCAATTCTTTTCTGTACAAAGCAAGAGATAGAGAGCGATGTGAATACAGATCATCTCAGTTACATAATTGTGTTCATCTAAGGCTACAGATCGGCTTCCTATTTTTCATCTATTATTTTTTACTGCAGGAAAACTTATTAATAAGAGAAATAATATATAAAATATTTAATATTTATCACATGCACCTAGAAAGTATTGATAGAACTATGACTTTCAAAGGCAAATACTTATCAATTTTCTTTTATAGCTTGAAAGTAATAAAAACCCTGGATATATAGTCATGGTGCCACCTCCGTATTGAAATTTAGTTAACACTTCAGTTCCAAGAATTGCTAAGTAGTAATGCCAACTATAATTAAGAGTTTTATATACAAGGTAAGTCATTTCATAATACATACAACTTTAAATGTATAAAAATAATCCGAAAAGGTAGATTAAGTTTTCAAACCAAAGATCCTTTAAAGCATCAGTGCCAATTTTACTTTGTAAACGCGGCTGGAATTTCTGGGAGTCCTCTAATCCAAATTAAAAATGATGAGGCAAAAACAGCCCAAAAGAAGGAGAGCAAGACAAAGGAAAACAAGTATTTGCAAACAATCCAGGATGAATCTGGTAAGCAAGAGGACAAATGGAAACATGACAGGGCCAGTGACAATAAGCTCAAACAGAGCCATGTCTATCACACAGCATCTTCCAGACTCCTGTGTAAATTAATCCTGAGTACAGGTCACACATAACTGCAAATTACTGTGAATGCTCAATTTGAAGATAAAAATACTTGAGGAGATATATTTCATTTAAATTTACTTTACACTATTTTTATTTACCTATAGCTTCAAATTGGTGATATATTTACATAAATCTTAAAGAGAAAGGAACGAGAAATATTTGTAAAGTTCTTAAAGATGCTGAAAATTAATATGAGAGAATAATATCCGCTTTTTACAGGTTTAGGACATCAATACTCTTCAGCTCTTTCCACCACCCTTGCAACTATATATGCAAATACATCATCTTTTGCTTAACAACTCTAAAACAGATATCTGCAGAAAATAAAAGTATAAATATAGGGAGGGAAAACAAGAATTTATAATGGAAAAATGCTTATACAAAATGTGTTATTTACAACTGGAAAGGAAAAGACACACATGATAATAATGTACGTGGAGTACTGCTGTTTTCTACAAATAAAACTGAGTATCAAGTAATATATGCATAGCATGTCTACCAGACAACTGTCAAGACATACAAGGGTACCTTGGTTCATGAACTTAATTTTTACACAACTCTAGAGGCAAAATTTGTTCCAGTTGTAAGAATAATCTTACAACAAATTCTGCAACCAGAATCCCTAGAAAAATTTAAGTTCATGAACCAAGGTACCACTGTAGGTTAGACAGGAGACCTAAATACAAGCTGCATTTTGAAAAGGAACATGCCGAAGATAAAACATATCTTTAAATACAACGTAAAACTATAAATTTATCTGTCTTCAACATTAAAAGATATTTTTTAATAAGAAGACCAAAATTAGGATATGTATGTATAAAGAATCACCTACTACAAAATACATATATCTCTAATAGTAAAATGCTTTAATGAATAGGAAGATGCTGATACTATTATGAGGCAATTGAAGACTAAAATTCAACTGAAGGAAGAGTACTTTTTGTTTTTGTTTTTGTTTTGTTTTGTTTTTTAAGACAAGGTCTCGCTTTGCAGTTCAGGCTGGCCCTGAGCTCAGCCTCCAACTCACATCACAGCAATCCTCCTGCCTCTGCCTCCCGAGTGCTGGGATTACAGGCGTGAGCCACCACGCCCGGCACTGTGGTATGTGGTGCTGGTTGCTGCTGGACGTGAGTCTCCACACCCAGTACTGTATGTGGTGATGGGGATTGAACCACTGAGCTAAATCCCTGGCCCCAAGAGTACATTTTTGTCTCCCAACTCATGCCATACTTTTAGTAAGAAGAATGTAAGCATAGTCTTATATTATATATATGTTTCTTTTTCTCAGCTACCCTATGAAACATAGATATTACAGTATGAAACAGGTACACAAATACAGCAAATATAACAAATGAATTTGGATTAACATCAAAGTAGGCAACAAACTAGCCTTATAAAACTCATATTCTTGATCACCAGAAAACACTGAATTTGTCTAGATCTCTCCTCATTTAAAAACACATAAGGAACTATTTAGTATGCATACTCAGAGAAGCATACCACAGAACAGGAACCAGTGAAAATAAAATTTAAAAAAAAGCTTAAAAGAAATATAAAAAAGAAGCTATCACACTTCTCTGAAAAAAATCAATAGAAATTCCTTCGTGAATGCAAGGAGTTTTTGTTCAGTACTATAAAGAGGACCTAAGACAGATCTCTAGTAAATATTTCTTGTTACATTGGATACATTTTTTTTTTTTTTTTTTTTAGGTTTTTGGAGACAGGGTCTCGCTTTGTGGTTCAGGCTGGCCCTGAGCTCAGCCTCAAACTCACATCACAATCCTCCTGCCTCTGCCTCCCGAGTGCTGGGATTACAGGCGTGAGCCGCCACGCCCGGCACTGTGGTATGTGGTGCTGGTTGCTGCTGGGTGTGAGTCTCCACACCCAGTATTGTTATGTGGTTACCGGGGAATCGAACCCGGGTCCTTGCGCTTGCGAGACAGGCGCCAGAACCACTG
>PVIR01013221.1:0-42839 GCA_004026965.1 Petromus typicus
GTGAGCCACCACGCCCGGCACTGTGGTATGTGGTACTGGTTGCTGCTGGGTGTGGGGTCTCCACACCCAGTATTGTTATGTGGTCACCGGGGAATCGAACCCGGGCCCTTGCGCTTGCAAGACAGGCGCCGGAACCACTGAGCTAACTCCCCGGCCCCCCAGAACCTTGAACTTTTGATTCAGGTGCACTGAGCTAAATCCCTGCCCTGTCTTTCCATTTTATAACACAGACTTTTCCTTCCTTACATGCTAACATTTCTCCTTTCTCAGTTTTTTTCTTTTGCAAATATTTCAGCATTTCCTTCCTACTCAGTCTCAGTATTCCAAATGTGCCCATTTTGTATTATAAAGAATAGCACCTATTTCTAGAGAAGTATAAAAACTATAATGTACTTAAGATTTTTTATAGGTTGTAGCACAGAATTACAGGTTATTTTTCACAAATTATTAAAAATCCCCTAAAACTTAGTATTCAATTTCACAAGAAACAAACATCAGAGGTAAATACAATATTCTGAATTTAAAAATTATGCACAAGGGCTGGGGATTTAGCCTAGTGGTTCCAGCACTTGCCTGCAAGGGCCCAGGTTCGATCCCCAGTAACTACATACAGCAATTCTGGGTGTGGTGACTCATCTCCACCAGTAGTCAGACCCACATACCACAGTAACAGGTGTAGTGGCTCACACCTGTAATCCCAGCACTCAGGAGGCAGAGGCAGGAGAATTGCTGTGAGCTCGAGGTTCACCTGGGCTACATAGTGAGCTAGCTCAGGGCCAGCCTAAACTACAAAGTGAGACCCTGTCTCAAAAAAAAAAAAAAAATATGCGCAAAACAGTAGCTATAAAACAAATAGACATAGAATTGCATCTTATGCAAATAAGAATCAACTGGTTGAGTTGAACTGACACCGCTCACGTGATACTCAGCATAGTCAGTACGTGAACAAATGCACCCCCTGACACGGAGTAAACTGTTAAGTGGTCGTGGTTGAATTGGGGAGATAAGGCACAGAAGTCCATGAGTAATGGCTAAGTATTCCAGTGGGAGAGGTGAGCAGTGTGGGCCTGGGAAGAGAAAGCTTTGTACGGCATAAGTTGCCCTGGGAAGGGCTGGCTAGGCAGAGAGCAGTGGAAGCGTAGAGACCCAGCGCCGTGCCGAGTGCCTTTACCACTTTTCTCCTTTTCCTTTTTGTTCAGTGGCTTTTTAAAACCTGAGCTACCTAGGAGACCACTGATATGCTGGCCATTGGCAGCTACTTCATTTTCCATGGAGTTGTTTTAGCTGAATGGACCAGTAATAGTTCAGGTTCTTGTGCACGATGAGGAAGGAATTGCCAAGCACACACAGTAAGTAGTAGGTAATTACGTTTATTAAAAATCACAGGAAGTTGTTCTCGGGGCCAGTCCGTGTCAACAAAGGTGCCAAGTGACAGAACAGCACTGTACACTAATCAAAGGTGGCAGCAGCAACAGGAACAAGAGGGGGAAAGCGGGCCAATGAGGCAGGCTTTCAGAATCTGTCTGCCAAACCCTGCTGTTAGTGCCTCCCACGACTCTCCTTGGTGCCAGAAGACTGGCAGCTGTGCCCCTGCGTAGGGCTCTGGGGTCCCCTTGGCTTTTATTATTTTATTTTCTACCTCTCTTAGGATAATGGAATAAGAATAAGCTTTGGGTGCCCTTTTGGAGGAAAGGGAGTGACTCACTCAGCTCCTTTGTACTAACTGTACTAATTTCTTCCAGAGACTCTCAGAATATACTGACTTTTCCTCCCGGGCCTTTTGTGAACTTTGAAATTTCCTTTCTTATAGTCTAGTACATTTGAGACTGTATAGCTTTCCTTCATTTGCTGCTACTCATGGTCTCTGAAGAGTTCTTGATCCTCACACCCACATTGCGAATCAGATCTCTCTCTCTCAACATTAAGTTCAGAATACCACTTGTAAAAAACCCACTCAACACACTTTCTCTTGTTTTAAAAGTGTTAGTTTGGGGAACACTCAAGGGGAGCATGCTGAATATCTTGTAGATGTACTCAGTCGCCTAAAGCCAACAGCAAACACCACAGGTTCTGGCAGCAAAGCTGTCCCTAACATGCGTGAAGCTTTTCACTGCTTTTCAGATCTTCTTCCAAATGCCTTTGCCCATAGGTAAAGCCCCTGTCCTCTTTCAGGCAGTAGACACTGGCTGCCATGCCTTGGCTTTCCTGAACTCAGTCCCATAACTAGATCAGATTTATTCCCAAAGAAGTTCAATATTGAGCCAGTTAAACAAGCTGCCAAAAAGAAGAAATGGGCAATTTGGAAACTTGACTGAAAAAGCTAATAAATAAAATACTTAAAAAAAGAAAATTCTAATTGATGTAATGGAAGAAGTAGTAGTAGTAAAGATATGTGAAGAGTTGATTTTTGTTAGTGAACCAGGCCTAGGTAAAGAAAAGCTTTAATACCACAGAGCCTTCATTAATAATACAGAATATAAGTTTTAGAACCTTGGATTTAGACCATTGCCTTTAGGTTAAAATGCAGAAAAGACTATTGAATTCACAAAACCTGGTACAGCACTCAGATACCTGGTCCTCTCTCTTCTTGGGCAGCTTCTTCCCTTTTTCCTCACCTGGTTCATAATTTAAAACCTAAGGAAAGTCTTATAAGCTGCAGTTCCTCATGCTTTTGAGATGATACAACTGGCAAAAGCCTGCCTTGATCCTTAGTTTTCCTCATGTTCTTCCTTGACCAGTAGCATCTTTTTCCCATTACAATTGGTATAATTTTAGGTTTAGAAGAAGAAAAATCTGATTAAACTAATCAGATTAGTTTAAGTTACCACTAACATGTAACTAAATGTTCTGACATTTCTCAGTGTGTTTGCTTTAAAAATACCACTTTATAGACTGATATCTCTTATGAACATCGATAAAAAATTCTCTGCTATATATTATTAGCAAATCAAATCTAGCAGTGTTTAAAAATAATTATATACCAGAACTAAGTGAGATTTGTCCAGATATGTAAGGCTGATTCAACATTTAAAAATGCATTTAATTTAATAAGTCACATCAACAGGCTAAAGAAAAGAAAATTGCATGATTTTATCCATAGATATAGAAAAAGCACTTGACAAAATCCTGCCTCCATGTTTGATGAAAACTCACAGCAAATTGGGAATATAGGGAAACTTCTGCACTTTGATTTTAAAAATCTACCAAGAAACAAAACAAAAGAGCAAAACTCCCTTTGGGTACCATCGTTTTTAATGATGAGAAACCATTACCTTATTTTCTCCCTAAATCAGAAACAAGGCAAGAATCTCTTCAGCATCATACTCAAAGTACGAGTTAAAACGATAAGACAAGAAAGAGAAATTAAAACTATACAGACTGGGAAGAAAGAAATGAAACTGTCTTATAGATGACATTATTGTCTGTGTAGAGAATCTCAAGAATTCAAAACTCCTGGAACTAATAACTGATTATAGCAAAGTATCAGGATATATGACTATATGAGGTAATACGGCACAGAAGTCACTTACTTTCCTATATACCAGCAAAGAACAATGGAAATTTTAAAAGTAAAATAATACCATTTATATTGGCACCAGAAAAAACTTGCTTAAAAATAAATCTGATATATATAAGACCTTTAGAAAAAAACTATGAAGCTGATAAAAGAAATCAAATTAAAGAAATGGAGGAAAATTCCATGTTCACAGATAAGGAAACTGAAGATAAGAACCCAGATGAAAAGCAGATGAAGAGGTATGCAGGAAAAAGTCTGGAAGGTCTGCTTCAGTTCTTTCTCATGGAGCTGGGCTGTGCCCTCTCCTGAGAGTCCTCCACCCTCCATCTTTAAAGATTTTTAGCAAGGTATGATTGACTGCTGACTTAATCTACAGCCCTTCTTCCCTTCTGAGATGATGGAGGTTGGGGATGAAATTTCCAAGACTCTGATACGGCTTGCTGTCTCTGGTAACAGCCCCATTCCGGAGCCCACCAAGAGTTTTCCAGAACCAGGAGTACTTCCGTCACCCAGGGAATTCTAAGGAAGGTTGAAGTTCGGTGTTAAGTGCTGTATGACTCAAGAAACTGCGAAGTCTTAGAAAGTATGGCAGGATTGCAGTCAGAGACCAAATGTTAGGACCAAAGATCCTCCTACCACGTCTGTTTATGAGAACTTCAGAAGCTCTGTGTCAGGAACTGGGGCAGATTCTGTATGTGTGTGTGTATGTGTGTGTGTATGTGTGTGTATGTGTGTATGTATATGTGTGTGTATGTGTGTGTGTATGCTTCACATCCAGAATTGTCTGGATTATACTGAAGAAGAGTAAAGTTGGGCTCATCTCACAAGATTTACTTTAAAGCTGCAGTAGGAGATATTGGCAAAACAGTAGACAAATCAGTGAACAGCATGAAGAGCCCAAACGAGTACCAGTCCGCACGGTCCGCTGATCTTTGGATCAAAGGGACAAAAGCAATTCCGAGGAAACACCCTGGTCATTTCGATAACTGGTGCGGGAACAACTGGGCTGTACATAATAAAGAACAGATCCAGTCGGACATCTTACATGTCCAAAAAAACCTGAGAATGGGCCACAGACCCAAGAGTAAAGCAGAAATACCACAGGAGAACACCTGAGTGACCTAAGTGCGCTTGAGTTTCACAGTATATTTTTAGATACAACAAAAACAGGGTGAAAAAAATTGATAAATCAGTCCACTGAATTTAACAATTCTCTATGTAAGACACGTAACTACTTACTAAGAGGATGAGAGAAGCTGCAGGCTAGAAAAAAGAAATACTTGTAGAATGCATCTGATAAATTAGCTTGACTCCAGAATACATAAATTTAAAACTAAAAAATAGGGCCGAGGAGTTAGCTCAGTGGTTCCAGCGCCTGTCTTGCAAGCCCAAGTGCCCGGGTTCGATTCCCCCGGTAGCCATATACAATACTGGGTGTGGAGACTCACCCCAGCAGCAACCAGTACCGCATACCACAGTGCTGGGTGTGGTGGCTCACGCCTGTCATCCCAGCACTCGGGAGGCAGAGGCAGGAGGATTGCTGTGATGTGAGTTGGAGGCTGAGCTCAGGGCCAGCCTGAACCACAAAGCGAGACCCTGTCTCAAAAAAAAAGAAAACCAAACAAACAAACAAACAAAAAACCCTAAAAAATAAACCCAATTAACATATGGACAAAAGACCCAAATAGGTACATCCCCAAAACAGAGATACAGATGGCAAATAAACGTAAGAGAATATGCTTAGTGTCATGTGTCACTAGGGAATTGCAAATTAGAATATCAATGAGATAGTACTAAGCACCTGTTTAAAAGATGCCAAAAAAAGAAAAAAAACTTGACAGTACCTAATGCTGAGAGGATGTAGAACAGGGAAACTTCATGCACTGCTAGTGAGGTCATGAAATGGTGGAGTCACTTGGGAAGACAGTTTGGCGTTTCTCACAAAGCCAAATGTAACCTTCCTTTATGAGCAGTGAGGCTCTTAGGTGTATCTCCTCAGGAGCAGAAAGCTTTTGTACACACAAAGCCTGCCCATGAATGTTGATCTCAGCTTTATTCATAATTTCAAAAAATTGAAATGTCTAAGAAAGATGACTGACAAAAGGTGAAGTTTAAACTGTGGCAGTCCATACAATGGACTGTTATTCAGTAATGAAAAGAAATAAGCCATCAAGCCACAAAAAGACACAGATAAACCATAAGTGTCTATTGTTTCATGAAATAAATCAGTATGAAAAGTACCACTTCATGATTTCAACTACTATGACATTCTGCAAAAGACAGAACAGTAGGCAGTGAAAAGGTCTGTAGTTGCTAGGATTTTGGGAGGGAGGGAGGAGCGAGTGAGGATTTGGAGCGTGGGATTCCTAGATCACTGCAACTGTTCGGCGTGTTGTTGCAATGGTGTATCTCTGTCACTGGGTATTGGTCAGAACCACAGAATGTGTAACAGCATGATCCCTGTGTAAACTGTGGACTGTAGTTAGCAGTAATATATCAATATTGGTTGACCATCTGAGAAACTAATGCAGGTTGTTAAGAGGGAAAACTCTGTGTGTGTGTGTGTGTGTGTGAATATGAGAACTTTAATAATCTGTAATCCTAAAACGGACCTTAAAAAGTATTTTAAAGGGTTAAAGTCTAAAATAAAGATAAATAATAATGTGTTGGAGGAAAACTGGAAAAAGAGGAGCAGTCTTACTCTGGGTTTAGCTGGGTGTAGTTCCGCTTAGTCGCTCTTAAAGTACAGGCTGTTGCACCCAGTGCACTCTTACAGTGGTGGATTGGAGCCAGGTGTGGTGGTACACCTGCAATTCTAGCCCTCTGGGAAGCTGAGGCAGGAGAATGGCAAGTTTACCTAAGTGAGGCCCTTTCTCAAATTTTTAAGAAAAGAGCTCAGGGTATAGCTCAGTCTGAAGGCCCTTGGTTTAATCCCAAGTACCAAAAAAAGTGATGATTGAGCCCTCTCTGCCTACAGAGCGGCTGAGCCTTTCCCTTTACTCAGGGCAGTTATGAACATTAGCGCCCCAGCCCGAAAGGAGCCCAGGTTCAGGAGTCTGACTCACGTTTCAAGATCCATGTATATACAATTTTGTGTTTCAGGACAATGACCATTTTGCAAAAGCCAGTGTGATGCAGATCATGTGCTCTGACCTTGCACTCAGGAGCCTTTGCCAGCTCAATTCCCACTCTTGCATCCGAGTCTCTGGCTGACTGAATGACACAGTGTTGTATTTTGTATCAACTTGCATAAATAAATTCTGGACAGATAAAGTCATAAACATGGTGGGAACTAGACAAGTGGGGAAGTGGAATGGGAGTGAGTCTTCTCACCAGGTACCTTTTTTTTTTTTTTTAACCCTCAACCATTTAATAATTACTCGTGTAAATTTTAAATAGGAGCAGTAAATATTGAGCAGGGGTTTAATTCAGTGGTAGAGTGCTTGGCTGTCAAGTACAAGACACTAAATTCAATACCCAACACAAGAAATAAGAAAAAAGAAAGAGAAGAGAGAAAAAAAACGTCATTAGCATCTGTTCATTAAGTAAAGGACGAAAAGAGACAACTGTTGTTAATCCAACTCATTGGTAGATTTTACAAGTAACAGTTTCAGGAAAGGGAAAGGCTTTATAGAGGTTGAGGAGGGAATGACCATTCTTCCTGTGTGTGTTTTTGTTTCCTTTGCCTCGTTTGCACAGAGGATTGAACCCAGGGCCATCACATTGAGCTACATCCTCAACCTTTCTTCTCCTTTCTTTTTGAGGCAAGTTCTCATTCAATTGCTCAGTTTCCCAGGCTGGTCTCAAACTTGACATTCTCCTGCCTCAGCCTCTTAGAGTGCTGGGTGCTCTGCTTTATAGTTTCTTCCTGCCCCTATCTTAGACTCCACACTTTCTTTAGAAGCTTCAGGGGATTTAGGAGGGGATGTATTTTAAATAATTCATCATAACTGGTGGGGTATGAAAAAGGAATGAAGTGAATTGGAGAAAGACTGGATTGTTCTTTTTAAATTATTCAGACACTTGTCTAAGGTGTGTCTCTTTGAAGATGTACTTTTCTGACAGTTGATAGGGAATCCTTTCTTTTTCACTCTTGGCCTAGATCTAGATCACATTTACTCCAGTGGTGTTTCTATCTTATCTGGTCCATGAAACTATAAATTGGTTGCTAGGGGAGGCTTAGCTCTGTGGAAGATGAGGTCTGTGGGCCTGGTCATCTGTCCCATAGTTGTGTTTTAGAATCTTTGTTCCGCCTTTGCCAAGTGTCTGCCTGGCACTCTCATGATTTATTAGTCCTCAAACTGGCTTGAAGAGAGGAGAAACTACAGAGTATAAAGTTGGTAGGCCTGGAGTCTGAAATAGCTTGCTATTCATAGATTTATTTTGTTTTGTTGTAAGGATTGAATCCAGGACTTTTGTACTGAGCTATAACCCTACACTTTATTTCTTTATTTTGAGGCATAAATATCTCACCTAATCACTAAATTGCTTGAACTTGGATTCTTCCTGGCTGATCTGCCAGAGGTTTGATATTACACTTGGCTACCCATAGTTTTCAAAAATTTTCCTGTAAATTCTGTTCCTCTGAGCTAAACGAGAATCATTGCTTTTTGAAAGTCACTGGACCAAAGTAGAGTAGATCCCGCTGTTTAGAGGGGATCTGATTTAGAGAAAAGTGTTGTGCATGACTGGTGCTTAGAGAAGCTTTTCCTTGTCTTGCTATGAGAATGAATGAAGGACACTGTAAAGTGTTAGAGACACCTGCCTTCTGACATTTCTGTATTGTATAGGGCAGAATAAATCATGAAAGGAAATGTCACAGTGCAAATGGACCTAGTGATAAACTTTAGAGTTTTAAACAGACTAATTTAGCAATGCAATATAGACTAATTTTAGCACGTACATCCATGCTAAAATTAGCCCAATTTAACCTGAAAGTAACATATATGAAGTTGATGACCTGTGGTCTCTTACATTAAATTTTCCCCATTTTGAATCTGTTTTATCATTATTCATGACCTGTGTTGGGTAAAATGTCATTTTTCACTAAAACCATTAGATTTAAGACATATTCTTAGCCTTGTCTGGAGTTATCGTTATATTTTGTTTTAAGAATAATCTGTAGACGGGCGTGGTAGCTCACACCTATAATCCCAGTGATCAAGAGTCAGAGGCAGGAGGGTTGCTGAGAATTCCAGGCCAGGCTGGGCTACATAAGGCGTTCAGGGCCAGATAATGTTTTGGTCAATAAAAATAAATGTGCTGAGGTTGACTGTTGGCATGCACACCTCAAGACACAAGACTTAAATTTTTTGTTTTGGAAAGAAAACAAATTCTCCCTGTAGTGGAATTATTCAGATCTTGGTAGGGAGAGAGAGAGAGAGAGAGAGAGAGAGAGAGAGAGAGAGAGAGAGAGAGGGAGAGGGAGAGGTCATACCTAGATGGGGTGGCCTCTGTATTTTTCTGATCCTTATAAGGAAAGGTAACACTGAGGCATTCATAAGTAAATGGTTGCACCTTGAGACCATAATTTTAAGTGAAAATAAATCAGACACACAAGCTTAAGTATCACATAATTTTCCTTGTATGAGAAGCCCCAAGCAAAAGATAGATAATAGGAAGCAGAGAGATTTTTTTCAGATGAGAAGGGAAACAAGAGATGGAAGGAGAGTGGGAAAAAAGAGAGTGAAAAAAGAATTGAAGGAAAAAATAGAAATAGGGTCTTTGCAAATGAGAAAGGGACCGAGAGACGGAAAGCACAGGTATGGATGGGAGAGGCAGGGGATAAAAAGGAAGTAAGAGATATTGCGTACATGTACCTACTTCCCATAATAAATGTAGTCCTTATGTGCTGCAAACATGCAGTAATAAAAAAATTTTAAACAGTAAATGATTTATTTGGGAATAGGTCTACTTGAAAATATGTAGTATATTTCCTAGGTGGATAACACGTAGATATAGATTTAAAGTACTTTTTTAAGACCTTGAATTATAAGTATTCTTTTTAAGTGCTGTAACTGATAGCTACATTTATCTTCTGATATGTAACTTTGTGCTTGAGATGCATTTAAATTTGAGGATCCACATGGATCAACATTTCTGTGTATTTAAAGATTCATCATCAGTTTCTTCTGGATTAATAAACTGCCTCTTAGGGTGATAGTTAGGGGTTTATTAAAATATGTAGCACTGTAGTTTTGCTTTGATATCTGACTTTAGAATGAAGAGGTTTAGGATGAATGTTGGATTTTTTTTTAAGTTGGTAAATTGCATTTAGTCTTTACAGTAATGTGTAAATTAGGTTATTTTCACTTACTTCCTTTGTTCCGAGTTGAGAGATGATAAAAGTTTATTGTCAACTGACACTTCATGAATGCGTAAGCTTTTATCACAGTGGCTTATGTCACATGTTCCTTTCAGGATCAACCTTGAAATAGTGATATTAATTAGGATGTCAATCTAGAGGTAATTTGCATATGGTACATTAGAAAAAAATTGAGTCATCTAATATAGCAATAGAAATGTTACCCTGGAATCATCTGTGTCCCATCTGCCACAATTTTGTGACCTTAGATGGGATGCTTGACCTTCTAGAATCTCCTCTTCCTGTTCTGATGGTCGATGATGGTAGTTTTAGACTAATAAGGGCTGCTTCAACACTGAAGTTCTAAGATTCTCTGATTCTAAAAGTATAATACTGTAGCTACTACAAAGCAGAAATAATCCACTTGCTTTATTTTTTCTCTTCATTTCCTTAGACTTATTAGTAGATCGCCCTCCCATTGAAGGTCAACAGAAGTTTTTGATTTATTTATTGGCATGATATCAGTGCTAAGATATAGTGCTTATTTTCTTTTAAGCAAAATAAAAGTGTTTTTTCTTATTCTATATTCATTCCTTATTAAGGAATTGATCTAAAAGTATCCTCAAATTGTCTTTGATATATATATTTGTTTATATACACACACATATATGTTGTGGTTGTGTCCTTCATGTCCTAATTATTTTTAGTGGAATCATTCTAATACTTTGTGAAACTTGTATGAGGTCTTTGTTTATCTTCACCTGTAGATTTAAACTACTTTTCCTTTGTTAGTTTGCAAAGCAATACATTGATACCCTATCATCCCTCAAAGGTGAATAGTGATGGTTTTACTTTTTTTTTTTTAGGTTTTTTGAGACAGGGTGTCTCACTTTGTAGTTTAGGCTGGCCCTGAGCTTAGCCTCCAACTCACATCACAGCAATCCTCCTGCCTCTGCCTCCCAAGTGCTCGGATTACAGGCGTGAGCCACCACGCCCGGCACTGTGGTATGTGGTACTGGTTGCTGCTGGGTGTGGGTCTCCACACCCAGTATAGGTATGTGGTCACCGGGGATCGAACCCTGGTCCTTGTGCTTGCAAGACAGGCGCCGGAACCACTGAGCTAAATCCCCGGCCCCTGGTTTTACATTTTTATTTGACTTCCTTATCTGTGCCCCTTCCTTCGCCTCTCTCACCCCCAAACACTTCTCCTTGACTCTATTCCATCTGTTTCCCCATCGACTCTCACTAACCTTATAACCTTACCTCTCTCCCCCCAGCCCCCTCATAACCCTACCTCTCTCCCCCCAACCCCCTCATAACCTTACCTCTCTCCCCTCCAGCTTTTGCCAGGACCATCACCTACATTTCATTTGCTTCCTCCTCAGGGCTCCTTTCTCTCAGCCCTGCTGTTCTTTTAGCAAAACACAAAAAGCCTCTTAACTATGTTCTTTCCTAATTTTTTTGAAAGAGTAGCAACATCGTTTGCCACCTTTCTTATTCTCTGTTCTATAAGTCTGCTGTGGTCTCTTCTGGGCCCCTGTAATTCTTAAGCTCACCAGTACCCTTCTGTGGCCCCTGTCACCAGTGCCCTCATCTCATCTGTCAGTCATCTCTTCCTTTAAAAGTAACTCCTTGTGTTGGGCTGGGGATATAGCTCAGTGGTTCTGGCACTTGCCTTGCAAGTTGAAGGTCCTGGGTTCGATCCCCAGTAACTGCATGCACAATGCCAGGCATAGTGGCTCACACCTGTAATCCCAGCACTCGGGAGGCAGAGGCAGAAGGATTGCTGAGTTCCACTACAAAACGAGACCCTGTCTCAAAAAACAAACAAAAAAACCCTTATTGGGCTTGGGATTTAGCTCAGTGGTACCATGCCTATCTTGCAAGCACAAAGGCTCAAGTTTGACCCCCGTACTTAACCCCAAAAAGTAACTCCTTGTTTAATTTTAAAGAATATTTGCTTTGGAAAACCTAGATGAATATAAAATAAACCACTGTTCATAGTCTGATGTATTACTTTCCTGACAGGCTTTCATTCTTTCCTTTGCTGCAACCGTTTTTGCCATTTTGTTGATGTTTTCTTCCTTTGTTTAGCTTATATGATAAATTTCTTCCACTTGTCCTTTGACTAGTGGCATTCTCCAGTATCCTTTTCTTGGCTTCATACTCTTCTAGCTCTTCATCTTCTATTCAGATGCTTTCACAATGGCTTTTTTAAAAGTTAAGTGTGTAATACATACATGCATACATACACATACACAGCAAAATATGCACATGGTAAACTAAGTCTTTTCCTTCATTTTTTTTTTGCACTGGGGATTGAACCCAAAGCCTTCCAGACACTAAGCATATCTCTGAGTTACACCCTTAGTCACTGCACCTGGTAAATTTGAAAAGCTACAGAAACTGATCATGTAATTTCCACCTTAAAGTAGTTCTCTTTCCATTTCTCCTCAGAATCAACTAACTGTGTATCCTTCTAGGGATTATATATTTATATAATTATTCTTTTAAAATTGTTGTATATGAATAGTGATTACTCTTAATACTGGTTTGCATCTTTCCCCCTAAACAGTATGTAAATCACATCATATCAGTACATAAAGATCTATCCTGTTTCAGATATTTGGTCCTTTGTGCTCATCTTTCTTCTACACCACACAATGTCTTATCTTTAAAGGATTCAAGCCAACAGAACATTTTAAGGAGCAGTGCAGTTAACGTCTACCTGAATACCTACCCTTCTTTCTTCCTTTCGGTTTCCCTTTTTTGCTGCATTGTTTGAAAGTAAAATTGCAAGCACTGTTGGTTTATTCCAAAACTATTCAATATGCATGTCTTAAGGACTGAGAAATGCTTTCACTTAAGCACAACAGCCTTTAACACTAAAGAAGTTTAAGATTGGGACAGTATTATCTAGTAGAAAATTTGGTTTCAGATTTCTGCAGCTGCCCCCAAGATATTCTTTATAGTGGTTTTTTTTAAAATTCATTCTTTTTCCCTCTACACCATCCTTTATTTCGGCACCAAGATTTAAGACTTGTACTTGATTGTCATAGGCCCTTCCTTTAACTTCTATTTAAGTACATGTCTACCAAATTAAATTTCCAAAAAGTTTCTTAATGCAGAGTTAGTTATCTACTAATTTGGAGGATCCCACTGGCAACTCCAAAATATTATGTTCAGAATGATCTTAGTATTTTTTTGTTCTCAAATTCTTTTTTCCTATACTCCCAGTTTAGTGCAGGGTATCATTCAGTCATTGCCTAAACAAGAACCGTTAGAGCCATGCCAGCCTGTGCCCTCTTGGAGACCGCATGTCCTGCCCACTTTGCCCACAGTTCTCCTGCCTTGTCTCCCTGTTGATTTAGGCTTTGCTTTCTTAGAGAGTGAGCTCCTAGAGTTAGTAAGGATTTAACTGCTTTCTCTACTAGGTCTGGTAACAGTACCTGGCCCATGAGGGCTTAAGGAGTATGTATTGAATGGAAGAATATGTGTACATACCATCTTCTCTTAATCAAGTGAATTAGAAATTTTTCAAAGTCCAGATAAGTTTGGCATGCATTTATTGAATTCCTGCTATGTATGCAGTTTCAAACAAGTAGCAAAGTTTATTTTGTGACTTCAAGGACAATTAGGAAAACATCTATAACTCCAGCACTCTGGAAGGCTGAGGCAGGATGATTGCAAGTTTCAGCCCAACCTGAGTTACTTATGGCTTAGGAAGACTGTCTCAAAAACAAACAAAAAAATCTAATTGAGGCGATAAGGTCAGTATACTAGAAATCTAAACAATACTGAAAAGTAATCTTCTTATCAAATGAGCAGCGGTACAGACGGTAGCCACAGAAAGAGATTTAGTGAAGGATTTTGACTGCTTACTGTCTGCCAGTTCCTTCATATTTGCAAATGTTATTTTACTTAATCTCTGCAACTTTTACTTTTCAAAAGAGCAGAACTAAGTTAAATAACTGGTTTAAAGTACTATAACTTTCAGTAAAGATTTAAACATGAGCCTGAGTCTAAAAACTGCTCTTACTTGTTTCAAAGGTAATTAAGGGTTTTAATGATACCATAGATTTAGATTAAAAATAATATCCAAACATAAGACAGTAATTAAATTAGGGCATATCCTGCAGTGAAAGGTTATGAATCACTACACATGTTGTGCTTGAGGAATATTTACTCTCTTGGAAAAGTGTTTGTATTATGCATTATTTATTAGAAGGCACAATACAAAAGCATTGTAATTTTTTTTTTTTTTTTTAGTGCACTCATGTAGAGATTGAGAGTAAGGGAGACAAGAGAGGGGCGGGAGAGATGGAATGGAAATACCTGAAAGGACTAACAGTAATTCTTCTAGAATATTATATATGACATATTACATTATATATATCACATGAATTTCTTCTTCATATAACATATATATTCCACATTTTTTCCAATGAACACAAACTTTTTCTTTTTTTTTTTAAGGGTTTTTGAGATAGAGTCTCGCTTTGTGGTTCAGGTTGGCCCTGAGCTCAGCCTCAAACTCACATCACAGCAATCCTCCTGCCTCTGCCTCCCGAGTGCTGGGATTACAGGCGTGAGCCACCACGCCTGGCACTGGTATGTGGTATTGGTTGCCGCTGGGGTGAGTCTCCACACCCAGTATTGTTATGTGGTTACCGGGGATCGAACCCGGGTCCTTGCGCTTGCAAGACAGGCGCCGGAACCACTGAGCTATATCCCCGGCCCAGAACACAAACTTTTATAATCAGAAAAGAAGTTATTTTAGGGGCCGGGGAGTTAGCTCAGTGGTTCCAGCGCCTATCTTGCAAGCTCAAGGCCCAGGTTCGATCCCCGGTAATCACGTACAATACTGGGCGTGGAGACCCACACCCAAGCAGCAACCAGTACCACATACCACAGTGCCGGGCGTGGTGGCTCATGCCTGTAATCCCAGCACTCGGGAGGCAGAGGCAGGAGGATTGTGATGTGAGTTGGAGGCTGAGTTTAGGGCCAGCCTGAACCACAAAGTGAGACCCTGTCTCAAAAAAAAAAAAAAAAAAGTCTAGCCCAAATGATCTAAGGTTTTAGAAGTAATTTAGCAGAAGTTTCATGTTGACCTTCCCATCCTCTAAAATAGAACTAGCCTGAGCATGCAAACAGATTAATGGTTCCCGCTTTAAGACTTCTGCAGCAGGATAAGTGAGGCACTCTCCCCTCAACACGCAGCTCTGTGGCCCAACCAGAGGGCAAGAGGAATCTCCTCTTTATCCTATCTTAGAAAGACACCGTCATGATCGACCTTCCTGTGTCTGAGGAAACTGTCATTGCATGAGTCCATTTTTTTTCTAAGATAAGAAAAGGGCCAAATTTGATACTTCTGTGTTTAAAACATTTCACCCTCCTCCCTAGATTTTTGATATATTCTAAATAATAAATTCACTGAAAGAAGTTGATGGTTGTGGATATTTCAGAGGAACCAAGAGCGTGGGCTTTCATTCATTTGCTTGTCAAAGACTATTCTGTGCGTGATGCGGCTCTGCCTTTCCTCTGGGCCCTTGTTTTCCAGGGTAGTGGGAGGGGCTGACTAGTCCTGATTCTTTTCATTGGGATTTAGCACACTCTAGTGGAGAATAGCTTTGCAGTTTTCTTTCAAAGTCATGTCAGATTACTTTATTGGATCATTCGGTGATGTACTTCCTAGACAGTAAAGCTTGTCAGTTTTTATTTGAGTCAAGTAGTGACCCTCATGAGCCAGAGTAAGTTTACGCATTTTTAGGTGGTTTCTGAAAAGAGGGGCTTGCTGCATGATGAGGGAACTTCCCCAGGAGTTTTCCTCTTCCCTTGGTGAAGTGAAATCAATGGGGGAGGCCTGGACACAGAGGGATATTTGTCATCCTCCCTGGCCCACTGTTCCTTGGATCTTATAACGTATTTTACGTTTCCTTCTCAGGATTCTTGCGACCTTCATGTATCACTTCATAAAAATTCCAGCTGTGCATATGTGTTATCGTGTCCTGTGTTGATGGGTTATTGTTTGGAAATAGGGTTCCTCCAGAAAAAAGGCAATCTTTTGTTTTTCAGAGTGATGGTGAAGATTTTAATTACATCATTGCATTTTTCCTTGGAACAGCAGCCTGCCTCTACCAGGTAAGTCTCTTCCATTTTTAGGAGACACATTCCCATGGTTGGTTGTTTTAGATATTAAAGCAATAATTACCTGTGTACTTAAATTTTTTTAAATGTCTGAGTTCTTTGCCTCTTCTAATTTGAGTTCCTCTTTACCTTTCTGATCTGCCTCTCCATTTTGGGTGGATGGAGATCCCAGTGAACCTTGTGTTGGCCTTTGTGCTGGGGCTTCAGAGGTGGTGTATCGTCTGCCGTGATGGTTAGGCTACTTCCGGATTTTCAGCTGACTGGCGATTTGGCTTCCAGTCTCTGTATTCCAAGCTGAGGAGCTGGGACTCTGGGGAAAGTCTTTGACTAGGGAGCGAAGCAGCGGAATCGTATTTGATTTAGCAGTGATGAATGGGATTGTCGGAGCAGAGAGCCTGGAGGCACGGCCGTAGTTGGGAAGTGATGCTGTTACTCCACACGGCCAGTGATGAGAGCCTAAGTAGTGGTAATGCAGTAAAGGTGGAAGAATTTTGCCATGGAGGAGGAAGACTGAGACAGAATTGTGGACAGTGTGAGGAAGGGGTGATATACAGGAGGCACAGATTTGCAGGGAAGGGGGGATAACCGTGCCAGCAACCAAACTAAGGAAAGTCTGTATCAAAATGTGTTAGAAAAAGCATGTTAGAAGTGAGGTGTTTCCCTGGCTTATACCGTAAAAAAGCTGAAAGATTCTAAGGGTCAAATATAAGGCTACCTAAAATTCTTTAGTTGTCTTTAAGGAAATATTTTGAAGGATATATGTGTTTGAACTTTATTTTATGTAAATGTGTCTTAAAATTTTCAGTTTTAATGGTTGTGCTTTTTGAAATCTTTTGTTTTTTCCTTGACTGTTTCATGTTACCTTTAGGAATTTTCTGTCAAGTTGATAGATTTCATTATGATGGATGAAATTTCATACAGTGGATATAAAAACATCTTCAGTATTGTCCCACCATAGTTTAATTTTATGAAATATTCTTCTGTAGATCTCCCCATTCATTTCTGCGGTCCTGCCCTACAGAGGGCATATCCTACACCTGAAAATGGGAAAGCAGAGGCAGCTTCACTACCGTCCCAACGCATGAGAGTCTGGGCTTCACTCTGCAGATTTTAAATGATAGGCCTGTGTCTGTAGACCAAAATAAATGAGGAAATCATATTTATATACATTTAAGATATTACAGAGTTATAACTCTATTTTGATTTACATCATCTCATTTGATTCTAAAATAGAGTATTAACTTAAATTTTGTGACTAATCATTCCTATAAAATATACTTTGGTTACTTTGTCTTATTAAAGTAATAGTAAATTCTGAATAATGACAAAATATCCTGACCTCTTACCTTCTGCTTGGGCCTTTATGTTTGTTGTACCATCAAATTCTATGAGGACAGAAAGCCCCACACTAATCCTATTAGCATCATGCTTTTCACTGAGGTCTAGACAGTTCTTACAGTGTGGCAGGACTGCAGTGCGAACCTGGATGTGTGTGACTCTGGAGCGAGTTTTCTTGGCCACGGGCACAAGGCACTCTATTTCCAAGAGTGGTCTAGAGTAGGTCTGAGGGTTGTCTCCTGGCTCAGCAGTGTCATGTTCCCCTAGTTCAGAGAAGTAGATAAATTTTTGCTCTAAAAAAGAAAGGCAAAACACCGGTTTCCTTTTCCTACTTTCCAAATATGCTGAGCAGAGTGATCATAGCACTGTTTTTTCCAGTTACATTTTACCGTGTTACATGCTATATCTCCAGTCGTCAGGATATGTTCTAATGAATCAGGTCAGACCTGATAACAGGCTGCTACTACATGGTTCATTGCCTCAGACCTCCAGGATGCAGGTGCATGCAGAAGCACAGGGCTCAGCCTGTGAGGACTGATCTTGATGTGAAACATTTCAGATAGGAAGCCAAAACAGCAGAGCATGCCTAGCGTGCACGAGGCCTTGGGGTTGGTTCCATTGCCACAGGCAAAACAAAATCAAGTAGGAAAGCAAAGGATCAGCAGAAAAAAGGTGATTACTCCATTTCCCTCATTTTTTTTTTTTGAAGTGACAGGAACTTTGAAAGAGTATCACCCATAGAGCTGTCTATTGTTAATATTTTGCATTTCTACTCTAAAGTCTGCATGTGTGTGCCTATAGTATGTATATGATTGTTTATAAAGTATTCTTCAGACAATCATGTGTATACAGTTGTTTTTCTTATTGAGATTGTAGCCTGTGTAGTAGTATCCTGCAAAACTCTTAAAACAGTAAAATGCACAGAATATTGACATTGACACAGTCAAGACACAACATTCCTGTCTCCAGAGGATCCGCTGCTGCCTTTACTGTGTTATATAAATGGAGCCCTGTAACTGTCTTAGTTCAGTCTGCTGTGACCAAATACCATGAATTGGGCCATGTAAGTGACAGACATATATTTCTTACAGTTCTGGCTTCTCAGAAGTCCAGGATTGATGCTGGCAGATGCACTTTTTGTTGGGACCTTCTGCTTGGCTCGTAGAAAGATCCCTTCTTGTTGTATCTTCATATGTGGTTACCGGGGAATGCTTTAACAACAAGGTGAAAGCATTGTTCTTTCTTCTCTGCTTAAAAGGGTGCTGATGCCATTACAGAAGCTCCACTCTCAGAACTTCCTCTAAACCTAGTCACGCCCCGAAGATACTCCGTCCCAGTTCCAGGGTGTCAGGGGTTAGGCTTTGACGTGCACTTTCACCTGGAGGCACACAGGTGCTCAGTTCACAGTAACCATTTGCGACTGGCATTTGTTCACTGGAGATACTTCCAACTTCTTGAGTAATCAGTTGTTTATTCCTTCTTATTGCTGAATAATATTCCATGATTTGGATATACCACCATTTGTTTAGTCACTCATTGAAGAGTATCTGATATTTCTAATTTTGGGGTATTATAAACAGCTTTTATAAATGTGTGTGTACACGTTTTTTTATAAACATAAGTCTTCACTTTTCTGGAATAAATTCAGGAGTACAGTCGTTGAGTCACGTGGTAGTTGTATGCTTAGTTTTACTAAAGAGCTGACAAACTGTTTTGTACTCTCAACAACAGTGTTCAAGTGCTCCTGTTTCTCTGAAGCCTCATCAGCATTCCGTATTGTCTCTGTTTTATTTTAGCCATTTCAATTGTGTAATACTATCTCATGGTGATTTTACTTTGCATTTTCTTATTAGTTAATGATAATAAACATCAATTCTTTTGTACATGTTCGGGTTAGAAGGGCCGGGGATTTAGCTCAAGTGGTACCACATCTACCTTGGAGCACAAAGGCTTAAGTTTGATCCCTGGTACTGCAAGAAAAAAAAGTACTTTTTTTTTGTACTTTCTGGTTGTTTTGGAGCTTTTTGAAAAATTGTTTCCTTATAGATTTAAATACTAGTCCTTGGTAAGAAGTATAATTTACACCTATCCATTTCCGATCTATAGCTTATATTTTCATTCTCTTAACATGATCTTTCCCAGAATAAAAGTGTTTAAAATTTTTGATAAAGTTTGTTTGATCAGTTTTTCCTTTTATGGATCATATTAAGTACCTTGCCTAGCCTCAGATCCTGGTGATTTCCATTATTTTCTAAAAGTTTTACAGTTTCACATTTTAAAGTTGATGATCCATTTTAGAATCTCCCCCCTCACCTTAGCCTATAGTTGCTTCAGCACCATTTGTTTGAATGACTATTTTTTCTCCATTGATTTGGTTTGTGAAAATTCCATTGTGAATATCTGTGCGGTATTATTTCTGAATTATGTTCTATTGACCTATGTGTCTATCTACTACAACCAAAGAGTCTTAATTACTATAGGGGTATAAGTCATTCATTTTGTTAATAGCAGCCATTCAAATTACTTGTTTCATATTGAGTGAATTATGGTAGTTTATGGTGTTTGAGGAAGTGGTACATTTCATCCAAGGTATCAAATTTATGTGTGCAAAGTCTGTTGTACCATTTCCTTATTACCTTTTTTTTTTTTTTTTTTTTTTAGACAGGATCTCGCTTTGTGGTTCAGGCTGGCCCTGAGCTCAGTCTCAAACTCACATCACAGCAATCCTCCTGCCTCTGCCTCCTGAGTGCTGGGATTACAGGCGTGAGCCACCACGCCCGGCACTGTGGTATGTGGTACTGATTGCTGCTGGGTGTGAGTCTCCACACCCAGTATTGTATGTGATTACCAGGGAATCAAACCTGGGTCCTTGCACTTGCAAGACAGGCACTGGAACCACTGAGCTAAATCCCCGGCCACCTTTTTTTTTTTTAAATCCTCCTGACTCTGCCTCCTGAGTGCTGGGGTTAGAGCCATGAGCCACCATGCCTATGGCATTGTGATATGTGGTACTGAGGATCGAACTCAGGACCTCACGTTTGCCAGACAGATGCTGGAACCATTGGGCTAAATCCCTGGCCCATGTTTTATCTTTTTTTTTAAAGGTTAGCTCTTACATGTTTCAAATGTTTAGAATGCTCCCCCACTGAGATGTAGACTCTGTGAGCAAGATCTTCATTTATTTTCCTCATTACTTAAGAACAGTGCTTGATTTGTAGGAAGTCCTCAATAGATATGCAATTATGGAATCCCCCTCAGATATTCACCCAGATTCTATACCTGTCACAATTCTTTGCACTCACTGGGGTTCCAGTTAAACTTTGTTGACTTCATTAAATTCAGATTCATATTAGATTAGAAAGGAGTTTAACTGAATAATTTATGCAAGCTTTTGATACTTTTCAGGGTAAGAATAGAACAATCCCCCTCATCCCTGGCAACACATCTTGGTTACCTGTTACCTTGGAGAATTTGCCCAGCCTGTTTGCAAGGGAGTCATCCAATTGTACTTCCATTTAAAATGTGAGAAGAAATGCTTCTTTTCTGAAAAATGAAAGACATAAGAAGAAAATAATCTATTTCCCTTTCAGGCTGTGGAACTTTCATAGCTGAATATGTTAGGTGTTACATTATCTTATCCTTCAGTGAGAAATACCCTGATTTTGTCTCATATTTTAAGTCTCAGATCTGTTACAATTTTATATTAGGAACATCTATTTCTTATAGCCCTAATCATCTTTCATTTTTATATTTTGAACAGTGTTATTTACTTGTCTACTATACCGGCTGGCGGAATGTCAAATCTTTCTTGACTTTGGGCTTAATCTGTCTATGCAACATGTATCTCTATGAACTGCGCAACCTCTGGCAGCTTTTCTTTCATGTGACTGTGGGAGCATTTGTCACACTGCAGATCTGGCTGAGGCAAGCCCAGGGCAAGGCTCCTGACTATGATGTCTGACACCCTCCTTCAGATGTGTCACCTTGGCTTCAGGGGTAAAACAAGGGGATGTTGCTTAACTGCCACTGTGATGAAGAAACCACTCACCACAGAGGAGAAGCTCTGCGTTCTTTTTCTCCCATTCTCCTTGTTTTAAAATCAGCGTGACATGCCTGGGAGCGTGCAAGAGCTGGGAGAGAAACTGCCCTCTGAAGACTTTGGCAATGAGCTTATCTAGAGCAGGAGGAGACTTTTCTCTTCACGCCATGAATGTGGAAGAAGCCAGACTCCACTGGAAGACCTGGCCAGCTGTCCTGAGTCCTCGCCGGCGCCAAGTCAAACAGAGGTGTGGAACTGCTCTGAGGGCCCAGCAGGCACTGCACCCTGAGTTTGCCTTTGTGAGGCATTATTACAGACCGAATAAAAAATGCTATAGAGATTGGAAATGATGTGTTTGAAAGCAAATAACTGTATTGAACATCAGATTATTTGTACATTGATAGTACCAAGATTTTATGAGTTCAGGGTAGTGTGGAATTGGTTCTTTTGCTTTTCTGTCTTTGAGCCTTAACTCTGGAAGTTATCTGATATGAGAAAGCTGTAGTGAGTTTGTTGCTGGAACATCACAAGTATTGAAAATACAGCAATGTATGTTTTCTTTCTATATTGTGTGTTTTGTTTCTTTTGAAATCACTTTTTAAAAATATGATTCACTAGACTATAATCATTGTTTCCCAAACTTTGATCATTTGCATACTATATACTCTATTGACTTAATTGTTATCCTTTAAATATTAAAGTCTTTTTAAAAGAAACAAATCCTGCTGTAAGTAGAAAACCAGTGACAATTTGCCATAAATAAAAAGTCACTGCAAAAATAAAGTAAATATTTTAAAATTACTAAACTTTAGTTAGATACTAATGCCTTTCAAGGTTCTGAACTAAGAGGCCTGAACTTTGTGACAGGGTTTACCCGCCCCAAAATTGGACTGTGGAGTAATCAGAAGGTAAAAGACCATTGTGTGAGGAATGACATTGTCACTGTGATTCAGCATTACTTCTCTGTCACGCGCCACCTAAAACCATATTGTGTGCCTGCTGTGTTGTGGATCTGACTGTGGAATCCTGGACTGTGTGTCCTAGGAATCAGAAGGGGACTTTCCTAGCAACTTTGACTGTCTCACAGCTTTAGGGGAAAAAGCACATATTTGGGAAGACTTACTTTCTGAAAATGTTAGAAATATTCAGACATTGCAAATCACTGATACAGGAAGCAGAATTTGGTTCCTTTAGCAAAACCTACAACTCTCCTGCTTTTGGAAGTTATCTTCTTGAATGATTTTCCATAGCTTTGAAAGAAAAGATTCCAGAAATGGAATTCATAGGCTACTGAAAAGCAGTGAGCACCACTATGTATAATTCCGTTTAGTAGGAATGTTTATTAGATAGAAGAGTAGCTGGAGGAAACGTCCTTGAGCTGCTGTGTTGGTCTGAATCACTGTATGTGGATATAGCTAGAACCATGTTGAAGATCTGCTTAATTAGAGCCTTGGCTGGCCCCTCCTTTTAGGAGAATGAAGTATAAGCTTATATCAAAGATTTGTTTTATTTAAAACAAGAGATTCTGGTTTGCTCCAGTTTGCTGCCTCTATTCAAACAAGGCTGCACAGAAAGTGTGTATATTCCCAAAAAAGAACCCCCAGGGGTTGTATCACTGGCAAAACAACAGTTAATGATGTTTGGAGTTTTGAACCTACTGAGCCAGAAAAGTAAAGGAGTTCCAAACTAATGGCTGAAACAAAGTTTTCTTATAAGTTATTAATTAACCAGAAAGTTACCAGTGTTACCAGTTCTGTGCAGGAGCTGTCTCCTTATCATGGAATTACTGACTTTATTTGGTATTTGGATCCTTTCAACAAGGATATTTGAAAACTCCCCACCAGCTATTTTTTTTAAAGCTTGGTTTTCATTTTTGTTTTGTTTTATTTCACCAGCTATTTGGATAAAAGGTTGTTTATATCTTAATGTAAAGAAATAGGTATAAATAATATTTTGTGTATACAAATGCTTTCTTTCATTATTTGGTATCTACATCCAGAGTGGTTATATAGATTCCTGTCTGTATCATATTACTGCCAAGAAATTATAAGTTTGGAAAGAGAATTTGGATATGGATTTAAAGAAGTTCTTAGGCTCTTAAGAAAGAATCACTGTGGCATCGAAGATATATGATGATTGGGAGGCAGCCCTCCCATTGCTGGGGCACAATACCTGACACCTGTTACGTAAAGGAGAGGGCTGATTTGACTCACGGTTTAGGAGGGTGCAGTCCATGGTTAGTTGGCTCCACAGGAGAAACATAGCATAAGGTTGTTATGGAGCAGAGATGCTCACTGCATGGCAGCCAGGAAACAGATCAAGGAATAGTGCACGGAAAGAAGAGCTCGGGGACCAGATATAGTACTACCCACAATCACCTGGAAGTGTGTTTTACTAATCCCTGGGGGCAACTCTAAAGCCAATTGAGTTGACAATCTAGCTGAACTGTCATAGTGATGCTAATATCTTGGATTTATATTGTGCTATAACCTCTAAAAACAAACCAGGTTTATCTCATTAGAATGAATTCTGTCTGACAAAGCCAATAAGTAATCAATGCCCTCATATTAAGGGGTGATCAGATCTTACTGACTTATGCCATATAGCTAAGTGCACACAACTAGTCTCCTGGTATAGAACTTTTTTCACTAGAGTGAGACAAATGATTATAAGATTATAGTTAGAGAATATGTTGATTATTGATCAAGTAATGGAGGGTTTCTGAAATCAGTGAGTATAGGTGTGATTTATCAATAGGTGTATTTTATCTTAATTTGGGCAACCATGAAATACTGCTTTCTATTGTCCCATGAGAGCAGAGATACCTTCTCTTAGGTCTCCTTTTTCGCTTTGTATTTGAAATGTATCTAAACTTTCCCCAAAGCAACTTGAACACAGAACACCATGGAAAGACATAAAGAAATGTTTATAAAATCTGAGCAGAAAGGAGGAGAGACAAGATGAATGAAAATGAAAAGAAGGGTGAAAGTTTGCCGCTGGTGTCACTAGTGTGGCTGTGGAACGTCCTAGAAATTAAGGCTAAAGAAGGGACACGAGGTGTGCCTTGCTCTTTCAGTGACAGGGTGGGAGGCTCTGTCCTGATGAATTCTGATAAAAAGGTTCTCCTGTGGGGGTCCTGCAAAGTGCTGAAATGAACAGAATTTTTTTATTATTTGACACATTTGCATGTTAGGATTGGGCCTTGAATCTTCAACTTGCACCATTTTTCAAAGGCCTCCACTTCAGGGTATATGTGTGTGATTAATAGGAGATTTTTGTCCCAGTAAGAATTCTTGCCCTAAGCTAAAAACAAATACCTGTTAAAACAAAAATCCATTTGAACCAGAGGCTTGATTCAAGGAGAAATGTTGCCAAATTTAATAATTTTATAATTTTTATAAAATGAATGTGCTCTTCCTACATTAACACATTAATTTCGCTACAAAGGTAGATCTTCCCGGCAGAGTCCAGCCTGGGAAAATGCGTGGCTTTGTTTCTGGTTGGGCCACGTCTAGAGTCCTGTTAGACTGCTGCTCTGTCAAGGGCCCACAGAAGCCAGAGCTTTGCCGTCGAGGCTTCTCTGCCGCGGCCCAGAGGTGGGAACTCCGTTCTCCTGAGCTGAGCTGTGGTTGACGAGCCTTTACTCCAAAAGAGCTTGGGATCTAGAGATGCTCTCTGAGCTGTTAGATGCTGCACAACAAAGTTGTGTGCACACGTGTGTGTATGTCTGGGCACACACCATCTTTGTTTCTGTGTTAATAGCCCCTTGGTTTACTTTAAGAGTTAGAGGTCCTGTGGATGTGTGGTAAGAGGACAAGTCAGTCATTTTAAAATCCACCACTTAGTCACTCTCGAGCTGCATTCTGTATGGTCAGGGCTGCTTAGTATTTTTCTGCATTATTACCTCTACAGAAAGGGAGTCTCTCTACTTAGAAATGAGGTGGCGAAGTGAGACCTGATCTTCTGTTTGAGTTGGCTTTAATAATACCTTGCTAAAAATTGGTGAGAGAAGCTCCTGCAGTTTGAAGGATCCTGACGGGGTTTGTGGAAAAGGGACAAACCGCAGAGTTTGACTTTCACTCATGCCTGCACCTTCCCCAGCCTAGAGGCACGAGTCAGCCTGCTGTGAGGTCCTGGCAGATTGTAGCCTTCAGGTTGAGCCTTCGTGTCTCAGAGAGAAACAGTTAGCTATGGCTGCTACTCTTCCAGGATCTCTTTGGCAGCCACACTTTCTAGGTTACTTTACTTAGTTGAAATCACAACAGACAGGGAAATACCGCGCAATCAGAAGCGATGCAGTTGGCATCTTCCTGCCTGCGGAAGGCAAGGTGTGGACACAGTGTCCTGTGCCTGGGCAGTGCTGCTGAGCAATTGATCCCATCAGCATAACTGGCAAGAGTTCTGAAATCAGTTCCCTCGTGTCACCAACCCTTCCCTGTGTTTCCTTGGCAACTAGTAGTGTTTCTAGCCCAACCTCACCCACAGCCCACGTTTGCCCTTTTCTACTTCCCGCAGCACAGTAATGCAGGTGTCACCCGGCAGCTCATGGACACGCGGGGCTCCTGCAGACAGTGAGAAACAGGATGCACATGGTCCACTGCCCACGTGGCCTGGTGTCCTCTCCAGCTCTGCCCTGGTCACTTGCCTACTTTATGCCAGTGCTGTGCTTTGAGGCCAGGTGGAAAGGGCTCTTGCCTAAAGGCAGACAACATTTTGATTTTGTGAGACTGGCGCAGTGCCACACAGCTAACTCCCCAGCCCATAACATTACTTCCGAAACAGAAGAGATCAGGTCAGTTGTAACTCCTGCAGTGTAGCTGTTCTAGCCCAGTAAAATAGTTTGCTAAAATTCCTACATTTCCAGCCATGACGGGAGTAGATGGCTGTAAGGTATGGGGAGCCTGCTGTGTCCTCGGATACTAGGACAAGCAAGTATGCAGCTTAGTAGAGAATGGCTAAGTGTCATCGCTGGCCTCCAGTTTTCCTTGTGTAATGCCAGATTCTGTTGCAGGAATTTCCTGGGAACTGTGCTGTAAGTATTCCCTGGGTCTGAACACCTAACAAGACTCGCAGGCAACTTTTCGCAGGACCTACTGGTGATGAGATTTGGCTATCCCTTCTAGCACTGTGTGCCCACAGAAAGCGGGGCAGTGAGGAGGACCCAGCGAACAGGTACCTAACAGAGCCGGGCAGCACGAGTGTGAGGAAAGCCCTTGCCACCGCCTGTGGTCTTCGGTGTTGCTGTCACTACTTTAAAGGGGTGAGAATCTGTTCATTGCCTGGTGCTCCTCCAAAGCCAGCATCGCAGTGAGGGTCCTGTTGAAATACCTGTTAGCTATGACCTGGAAGACACTTCTACTCAGTCTTCTGGGCAGGACCCTGGGACACATCCAAAAGCAGAAAGGAATCGTAGCACTCAGGCTTGCCAGACGCCTGCCATGTGCCACGTGCTGCAAATACAAAGCGATACTCACTTGACACGGCGCATTCCTCCTGTCCACTGTCACACCTAGAAGGTGGCCTTGCTTTCCAGTCCCCCTCACTCCCGAGGCCTGCAGTACCGGTCCATGACAGGCGCCTCTAGGAACCTCACCCTCTCCTGGGTGGTCCTGAATATTCTCATCAATCCGTCAGGCCCTCTGACAGGTGCCCAGGGCCGCCACTGGGTAGAGCCCCGAGGATGTGTACTGAGAGGAGGGCCAGGTGGGAGAGGGGAGCCAGCAGTCTTCAGGACACGGTGTCACAGAGGCGCTGGGGAGGAGAGAACACAGAAGCAGCATGGCTGTGATAGCTTAATGTGAAGCAAGACATGCTCGTGTGAGGTCCTGTGTGAGCCAGGAGGCCGGGCCGCGTGCTGCTGACAGTCAGGAAGCAGATCTGCTGGAGCTGGCAACCGCTTGTGAGGCTGACTGGAGATGCTGTCGGACCCGATTCCAGCCAGCTCAGAATTAAGCAGCAGTAGAAAAACGTGATGAGGGAACCCCCTAGGGACTTCCAGAGAGAATTCTGTAATCCACAGGTCTGACAGACCGGCAGTGTGGCCAGGGCCCCGGAGATGGACTGGGATAGGGCTGCTTTGCACCAGCAGCATGCGTCCCTGAGCTGTGGGGTGGGAGGCCGCTCCTTGGCCCTCAAGCCTCTGGGGACCTTCTCCTCCTCTTTGTGGTCTTTGGCCCTCTCGCTGGTCTCTGGCCATCTGCTTGCTTTGTGAACCTGCCTGCTCTGCAGCCACCTCCCAGACCTGGCGTGGGACACAGATGGCCAAACTCCTGGCGCTGCTGCTGCTGCTGGACTGGTGTCTGCAGGAGGACACAGCAAGGGCCATTTCCGGCTTTGCCTTGGAGGCATTCGTCCTGCAGATCCCTTGGCACGAGTCCTTTATCTTGTCTCTGCCTTCGGTCTAACGTCTTGCACCCTAAGTGGCCTGTGTTTGCATTTGTGCCATACTAGTGTTCTGCACTTTAAGACGAGCTAAAGGCTACACAGACATTTAGAATCGGAGAATGTCAGAGGAAGAGGAGGCCTTGGCAGCCAGCCAGGCCGGTGCCCTTGGTGGCTTTGTTCTTGTGCTGATGTTGTGAAGCAGAGACCCTGCCGGTGGGAAGGAAAGACAGCAAAGAGGACACCAAAAGTTGTATTTCCCCTCCCAAGAGAAAGAAAAGAAAACCTCAAAGGCTTTTGGAAAACCTGGAAGGTTAAGAAGAGCACCCTAAAGTAATCGGATCTGCTTTGGCCTACTGCTGACCTTGAGGAGAGGCAAGCCCCTCTCCTGCCAAGCTCAGCAGCCCCCAGCAGGTGGTGCGCTGGGCAGGAGGACCCCAGGAGTGCCAAGCGTCTGCACAGCCTCAGTGCACACTGGCACCCCGAGGGGAGGCCGGGGCGAGAGCTGTGTGCTGTGAGGCTCATCCAGGGGGCTTCGGGTAAGAAGCGCCACATGTAAATAACCCCGCGCGGCTGACTTCCTGACAGGCGCCCTGCATCCGACAGAGTGGCCACAGCCACCATGGCCCCGCACTGCCAGGTCCCTTTGCTTTGAAAGTGAGCTGTGCACTGTGTGTCGTCCTCAGTGTGTGGTTAGGATCTAGACAGACTCTACAGCTGTGGGCAGCTGCTGCAGCTGAGTTAGGGGCTGAGCCTGGTCCATCGTGTCTGCAGATGCCTCCTGCCCTGTAGCAGCCTGGGCATGGCATCCCCCTCTGGCTCCACAGAGCTCCGCCAGGCGCCCGCGCTTTACCACACGAGAGCCGCTGCCAGAGGGCAGTCACCTCAGACTCAGCTGAGGACGATCCGGGGAGGAGACAGACACATTTGGGGCTGTGCGTCGCAGGGCGGCATGGCTGAGCGCGGGTCTCGGTGCCTCCGCTTGTGTCGCTAACTTCACACGCGGTCTCCTCACCTCACGTCTGATGCCTGTCGCCTGCAAGCAGCAGGGAGGTGATGTCCATATTCACAGCGTCTTTTCTGAGTTTGGGGCTTTTGCTTTCTAGGCTTATTAGGAAAAGCAGCACCCTCTAAGAAACAAATTGCTTAGATGCTCCTAGTGGGTTTCTGACAAGGGTTTGTCACCTGCCTCTCGGTTCACATGTGTGCTGTCGCCCACTGCCGCTCAGGAGAAAAGGCTGGCAGTTGGCCCCTGAAGTTTGACCTTCTTTGTCTCCTGTTCACGTACTAACCAGGTCCAGTGCTGCTTAGCTTCCGAGATTGGGGGTGTTCAGGGTTGTATGGCCAGAGGCAGAACGTCTTTGTCATTTGATCTTTGTCTCACAAATGTATCCCAGCCTGGGAATTTCTGAGTTAAACTGCCTCTATACAGCAGCCCTCACCCAGGCACACTGCAGCCCGGAAGAGGTCCACTTCCTTCAGTCCTGGAGCCCCCCACCACCCCTCAGGACCCTGTGGCCCTGCTGCTGCAATAAAGTCTTTTTCTCTGGTTCTTCTTCCTATGCTCCTGTGTGGAATTTAATTTGCCCACACCTCTCTGGATTTATTTTCTGAGCCCAAACACTACTGGAAAGTGTCCCCCTGAGAGAGACTGGACAGTAGGCAGGGCCTCTCTGACACCCTTTCATGTACCAGCCATGCAGCCCAGACACAGTACAACTTCGTGTGCCTCAACTTCGGTGACAGCGGGCCGGTCAGTGAGGTAACCTGTGGGGGTGCCTGCTCCAGCACGGTGCCCGGGAGAGTGCCACGACTGCCTAGCGGTCTGTCGCCACCCCTGGCCTGCGGCTCATCCCTTCCCTTCTCCACTCCTCTCCAGTTTCTTCGTTCTCCTGTTTTTGCATCTGTCCCTGTACCCCAGCCAACCCAAAAATCAGACGAGAATGCATTACCAGTGAAAGTATTTAATAGTTAAATTATTTAAATAGACTTTTCAATTTCCATGGGAAATCATAATTGTATCATTTTTGCAAGAGCAGGAATAAAAAGAGTGCACACCCTCAGAGGAAACGCGGAGCTAGCACTGCACGCTGTCACAGTCACTGCTGGGATGGGGCGGGCCCACGAGGCCACGCCCCGCGGGCACAGGACGGGCGCAGCGCACTCTACTCAGGTCGGGGCGGCCGATGGAGGCAGGGACGCGAGGAGAACAAGGAGGAGGAGGAGGAAGCCGGCCCCTGCGGCAGAGGCGAGGCCGCGGCAGAACTCACAAGATGGAGCAGCAGAAGCATGGAACAGACTCAGGCTTGGCAGATTGGAGGCCACAGTTTCGCTTCTCAGAGCCGGGTTCAGAGATGGGGGTGCGGGGGGACATCGAAGTCACATTTCGGCAGCCGGCCCAGGGCTGCCGCCTCCCCTTCTCCAGTTTGAGAGGAGGGGAGGAAAATGCTGTCCTGAGAAACAGTGACTGGATCTGGTCACAGGTCTACGGATGCAGCGCTGCGACAGCGCGGGCTCCCAAGGCCTCCCCCAGAGGTGGCCAAAATGGGTTTGCTTTCCTCCATGTCTTTGGCTGCTCCCCCCAGAAGAAAGGCAGACAAAACAAGCCACACCGCCCACCTGGGCTGAGGCTGTGGCCAGTGCTCCGGGTGCAGCCTGCGCTGGAAAAGCAGCTGTTTTCTTTTATTCTGTTTGCGTTTTACTCAGCGGAGGTGGGATGTGTGTGCCCGTGTGTTAGAAAGAGACGGCCAATGTGTGTGCGTCGTCCTCCTACTTCACGTGAATGTGTAGTTGCCACGGGCCACAGCCCTGCTCTGGTAGTCCTGGGAAAACCAAACTCTGCCAAGTCTGAAAGGAGGGAAACAGCCTGCCGGAGAGCAGGTGGGCAGCACAAGCACACGCACACGCACACGCACACGCACCAGTGCACACGCCGACAGGCGTACAGTACAAATGTGCACACACCCCACTGTGCACGGCTGTCTTCTAATATAGAGAATTTACAAAATATAGAATTTGGTATATCTGTTAGATCTCCAAGGCTTTCAAGAATACAAAATAAAAAATACAAAAGAGACAAGTCGGAACCCTCGCCCGCCCACCCTCCCCCGTGGCGTCCTGGTTTGCTTGTGTCTCTTACACGAATACAACTAGCATAGTCTAAAGAAGGGCACAGAAAACGTGTTTTATTTAATAAATATTTTCTTCTTCAAGCCCCCACTCCTTGCTTGGCATCCTCCTGCCTCCCCCTCACAATCAGTCCATTTCCTTCTCGGAGAGCGGTCTGTGTGTGGAGCCGAAGGCGCAAGGCCCTCCACAGCTAGCACTCCCGCCCAGAGCACCACCGGGAGCAGGGGTATGGCCTGTCTGAAGCCCAGAGGCTGGAAAGGAGCAGCGCGCCCTCAGCGTCCCTGGCGCCCGGGCCGGCGTTTGGCCTGCCCCTCCGTCTGGCTGCGGCCGCCTCGGCCCGCTGCCGAGCGCTGGCTCCAGCAGCGCCCTCCACTGCACAGTGGCAGCACCTGTCAGAAAACAAAGTTCGACTGAGTCCAGCCATCTTCTGCAGGGAAACATCTTTGGTCAGCTTGGTGCTCGCAGGACGCTGGCACCAGGGCCTGGGCCGGAGGCCGTGCCCACCAGCAAAGGCAGAGGCTGCTTCTGAGTCAGGTGGAATCTCACCAGCATGGCGGTGTGGCCAAGTGCAGGCTGCCCACCTGCCCACGTGGAGCAAAAGAAGCCGTCCCCTTCCTGTGGAGGCCGGGCTGCAGCACCGTCGCTGGCAGCTGCTAACTGAGCGGGGGGCCTCCGTTGAGGAAGTAGGTCATCATCTCGCCTTTGCCCTTCACCTTGACCACGCCACGGCACTCCAGCTGGTACGTGTTGGCAGCCAGCACCTGGTACATGTCTGTGGTGACCTGTGGAGGCAAGGCAGGCACGAGCACAGGCGTGGGTGAGCTCAGACATGCACTGTGTGCCCCCTGCCCATTCCCTGCTGGGCTCCGCTGAGGGGTGCTTGGGACTGGGCAGAGCGGCCCCTGCACTCTCCTTAGGGTGTGAGAATGGCGGCAGCTGGGGCTCTTGGCACCGCCTCTGCTGCTGTGACAAGCGTGTCACGTGTGCCACATCACGTGCCACATCAGTGATGCTCAGTGTGGCCTGTCACCCACCACCTGCTTGTGCATATGCCAGACAGTAACCGGAAGGAGAATGGCACAGTCCATGTGTGTGACTAGGGTCTGTCTTGGGACCAGAAAGATTTCCAAAAACTGGTTTTCACCACAGATGGGTGAAGCACTTCTGCTTGTCTCATTTTTGGCTCCTAAAGCTGACTCACCTGCCTGTGGTGACAGTTAAGAAATGGCAAGTAAAAAGAAAACAAAGATTGTGTATATAGGGGGTGGGGGGTAGCAGGGCGGAGGGGGGGATGAGAATCAAGCCGTGTCATATTCTGGTACGAACTCAATGTTGAATGCAGTGATGATGTGTATTCATAATGTACCAATAAAGATTAAAAAAAAAAAAGAAATGGAAGAACCTGGATTTAGTTCTAGACCATGTGCCCCAGCCTTGAGGATACTGAGGACTCACTGGGGCCTCATCCACTACAGTGGTGGCGAACCTGTGGCACGTGTGGCACAGTGGGCTGTTTATATCATGGCGGCCACGTCCTTGGGCAGCTTTAGGAGTCTCGCCACCACTGTGCTGTGCAAGCAGGGGAGCTGGGGCGACAGGAAAGGAGTGACAGGACGGCTAACACCATTTCTGGGCGTTGCCCAGGCTCCTGCTGCCATTCCCAGCCAGCTGGCTGGCTTGGCTGTGGGAAGCCAGAGAAAGGAAGTGAGCTTGCTACCGGGCACCAAGGGCAGACCCTGCATCATGAGCTGTGGCTTCCACGTGTGAGGCCCTGGTGAGGTGGTGCTGGCTGCTGGCAGAGTCACTCGGGCTCCTGGATGGGAGAAGAGCCCTGCAAACATGGACCCCGCCACCTCTCCTCAGCGGCCAGGCCCATCCAGCTGACCCTTCTGTCCTTAGTATGTGGGCGGACATAATCAAGGCCACATGGCCTGGTGGCTCAGCCAGCCTCCACACGGCAGCCAGGCAGGGACTGGCCAGCACTGTGCCCAGGCTCAGTGTGTCCAGAAGCCCTGCAGGGCAGAGAAGGTACAGGACATTTAAGCAGAGCCAATGTGGGTAAAAGCAGCTGATCTCCACAGCCTCACAGGGAACCGTGGCTGAGGGGCGTCAGGGATGAGAGCCTGGCTCAGGGCCTCGGTGTCAGACTGGAGTGAGCAGTCATGGAATTCCGCTCATAGGTAAAGAAAAGCAGCTGTAGCCCCGGAGCCCTGGGTATCACAAGTGCCAGCCCTACAGGCTCGCGAGAAATAGCCCTTGGCCCATCGTCAGTCCCATTGGTTGCTGGGGCTGGTAGAGATGCCTCCTTGGACCAGGCTCTGAGAGCTGCCAGCACACCGGGAAGTCCCTCTGAGGAGTCTGGTGTCCTTTCGGTGTGCCTGGCTAGGCAGGGCCTGCGGGTTCCCAGGAGCCATCGGCCACAGAACTAAACTCTATCTGCCCAATTCCCTCTGTGCCCAGCAGGGGGCTCTGCGCCCAGCAGGGGGCTCTGCGCAGACAGAGGATCTGTCCAAGGTGCTGAAACTCCGCAAACACCAGCACCAACTTCCTCGATGCCTAATATGAGTAAGTTAAGACTGGGAGCTGTGGGTGGCCTGCCCTGAAGACGTCAGCATCAGAGGTCCCCTCATGTGGGTGATGGGGCGCCGATGCTCCCGCGCTCACCTGGATCCGGTCAGGCACTCCAGTGCTGTCCATGCGGCTGGCCACATTCACCGTGTTGCCCCAGATGTCGTACTGCGGCTTGCGGGCCCCAATCACCCCAGCGACCACAGGGCCGATGTTGAGCCCTGCAGGGACAGAAGTCATCCGTACTCCTCAGGGGAAGCCAGTGCCTGGGCCGCCTGCCCTCCCCAGCGTTCCTCTCGCCACACACTGCAGGGCCGCCTCTGCCATCTCCCATCTCTCTACTGTCCACTGCGCTATTTGGACAGCTGAAACTCACCCTCATCTGCTGCTCCTGGGTCCTCACCGCCCTTGCCAAGAGTGCCCTCAGCAAGCTCTGCACTGTCCTCTTACTAATCCAATCGCCTCTTTGTCATATTCCCGCTCTCAGGGGCTTGGATGATTCATCCTCACCTCAGACTAACATTTCTTTCTTTTTCAGTTTTTGAGACAGGGTCTTGCTTTGTAGTTCAGGCTGGCTGGTCCTGAACTCAGCCTCGAACTCAGCAATCCTCCTGCCTCTGCTTCCTGAGTGCTGGGATTACAGGCGTGAGCCACCTCGCCCAGCATTATGGTACGTGGTACTGTTTGCTGGTGGATGCCAGTCACCACCCCCGGTATTGTTGTATGTGGTTACCGGGGATTGAATCTAGGCCCCTGCGCTTGCGAGGCAGGCGCCGGAACCTGAGCTAAATCCTTGGCCCTAGACTAACATTTCTACAGTGCTGCTTCCTCCTTCCTCACACACCCATCTCTTCAGCATTCTCACAATAAGCACCTGGCTTCTGACCCATGACCCCACAGACGTCTCTTCTTTCTCAGTCCTATCAAAGGCACACATCACTCTTTACCCACAAGCTTTCCCAGGAGGGGCTATCTACTTCACTGGCTGGGTGGCTCTGGCCACTGCAAGGCCACACCACCAAGAAGCTGTCCTGAGTCTGTAGGAACAGACCTCCCCCACCGCAAGGCTCACTCACTGCCTCCTGGGGGATTCTGTACTAGCCCACAGTCCAGCCCGATAAAGGAGCTGAGGCAGTTCAGAAAAATATGCAGCAGGAGAAAATCACAAATGGATGAGGGTGGAAATGCTACAGGAAACCAGGAGTAAAGTTGACACAGACCCACAGGCTGCACGTGGGTCACAGCGCCCCCTAGCGCTCATCCCTGGACTTGCCAGCAGCCAGTGCAAAATGGAAACCTGGTCTGGCCCACCGGCACAGTGCTCAGAGGTCAGCGCAAGCGCTTGTGCAGGGACTGTCCGATTCCTGACACCTCCCCGAGGATCTTAATGACCACAGTACTGGTTTTAGTAACCCATGTCAGCGCAATGTGCTAATTCTGAGAATTGAAATTCCAGTTTGTTTTTTTTAGTGAGTGAATTGTCACTTTTTTCAAATTTGAAATCTGAATCCTTTAAGGCTTGAGAAATACCCAGGGAGTTGATAGTACATGAGCATTGTGAATAGAACACAGATCTGCTCTTTCAGAAGGTACTTTCTACCTCCACGAACCTCAAGACAAGAACACTCGACCAAGTTCCTCCTGTGGAAGGAGCCCACTGTCAGGCTGTGCCCACGCGAGACACACCCTGACGACACACTCCTGTGTGACTGAGTGTTACAAGACAACAGAGATGCACAACTCTGAGGTCAGGCTGTGGCGGGGGCAGGCGGAGGCGCTGAGTATGTAAGCGCACATGGGTATTTACTGTACAGTTCATTTAGCTCTTCTTCAGAGGTGAAATGTCCAAATAAAAGGGTAGGGTAATAAAAATTAAATGGGAAAAAGAAAAATATCTTTCTGATTCAAAGATGTCTCTGAACAAGTAGGCTAGGGCTCTACTTGAAGTCAATCCAGGGCCCCTGCTTAGAATCCCTCCCTCCTTTCTCTCTCTCTCTGTCACACACACACACACACACACACGTGTCCATGAAGCTCTTCAAGCTTCCGGGGAGGGCAAGGCACTGAAGACAGCCTGGGGATGACTCGGGCACCTTCGCCACTTCCCTCCCAGCTGGACATGTCATCACCTGAACTCACCAATAACCTGATTCATTTTGGTTTACAGTGTTAATTCTTTTTAAAAGTAAAGATAAAAAAGTTGAACTCTAAGCTGGCTGTGGTGGTATACATCTGTAATCCTGGCACTCTGGGGGAGGCTGACGCAGGAGGACTGCAGATTTAAACCCAGCCTGGGCAACTTAGTAAGACCTGGTCTCAATATTTTAAAAAAATTGAAAAAGGGCTGGGAATGTGGCCTAGGACAAAGACCCCAGGTTCAGTCCATGATACTGCTGAAAGCTAAAAACAGCGTCCTGCCCATACAGCCCCTGCCAGCACAGGGGGGCACCACTGCCCGGGCCGCTTGGGCTGAGGCCAGACCCCCACACGCGAACTGGGAGCGGCACTGTTACGTCACCCTCCGCTGCCTCCTAGCCTCCTGTCACTGGGCTCCCAGAGTGATATGGGCGGGGCTGGGCCTGCCCTCGCACGCACCGATCTTCATCTGGAAGTTGTTGAAGGAGTGCTCGTTGATGTACTTCATCTGGTCCATCAGCTTCATGGCGAAGTCAGCCAGCGCTTTGATGTGGGTCTTGCCCACCTTGTCGTAGGTGGAGTCGTTGAGGCCCGAGGCAGCCATGTAGGTGCTGCCGATGGTCTTGATCTTCTCCAGCTGCTTGAAGCGATCCTCGCTGATGATCTGGACAGGAGGCCAAACCTCGTCACCCGCAGTCTGGAGCACTCGGGTCCACAGGGCGGGTCAGAGGAGGTCCAGGGGAGCGCAGCGGCACGGCCCTGTCCCCGCCCTTGTGGTGGGGGCATCGACTCGGCGCACTGCACGGGACTGGCTGACCTGCCCGCCCCGGCCAGAGGCCTAGGGGATGTCACAGTCAGGGGTGTCTCCCTCCAGAGCTCACGCCCACGCCGCCCCAGGGCACCCCCAGTGAGACCCTCCTCCTACCCAGCAGCCTTTCGAGAAGTGTTCTTAGAACCAGCCCTCTGCCTCACTCACCCTTTCCTCCACAGGCTTCCTGCCTACTGCCTGTACGTGCCAGGGACGCACAGGGCCTGACAACTGGGTCCGCCATGTCTAGAGTCCCAGGGAGCAGCACCTTCCTGATTCTCCTAAAGCGTGGGCACAGACCCTGGGCTGTCCTGACAGCTGAGTTCCGGGAACCTGGACAGGAACCCCTGCTTTGGCCCTCACCAACGGTGGCCTTACATAGGACATTCAAGGTCGTGGGGCTCAGTTTCCTCATCTGTAAGGTGTACAAGGTGCCTGGGACATGGACGGGCTCTGGTCACGGGCTCCGGACACTGATGCTCACACCCAGCAGGGGGAGAGGGCACTGGCACCCAGGGCACCCCGGGCACCTCGTCGAAGTCGGCAATGATCTCGTTGAGCAGCCGCAGGCACTCCACACCCTCGTTGTTGGCCTCCAGCTCCACGTAGAACTCAGAGAAGTTGGCGATGGAGGCGAACATGACAGCCACGCACTCGCAGGACTGGTAGTAGAGCTCGTCATTGCGCCGCTCACGGGCCAGGAAGTGGGCGGCCACGTCCTTGGGCAGGATGTTGTGAAGCAGCCGCCGGTTGTAGGCCTGCAGCTCCTCCATCTCCTCCTTCTCCTCCGTGGCCTAAGGCAGAGGACCCAGTCAGAGCAGGGCCGAGCAATGGCCCTGCCTGGAGCGGGCAGTGAGAGTCACCCCAACGCCGGCACGAGCCCTACAAGTGCCCGGGTGTCTGCTCCTCTCTGCTGCCCCTGCTTCCAAGTGTTCCCTAAAAAGCACTACTTCAACCATTGGAAAAGAAGGCACTGGCTAAGCATCTAACACTCCTGCAGCTTCCCAGAAAGGGCCGGGCTCAAGGGGCGATCCAGAGGAGGGGAGCAGAGTGTTCAGGGGGGTTGAGGGGAAGCAGGAGGGCTCCCGTCTGCTGTGGATGGACTGCAGCGGAAAGCACACCTGCTTCTGGGAGGCAGACCCCGCGTGTTCGGCCGTGGGCATCACGAGACACACACAATGAGGAACAAAAGCTGCCAAGTGGGGAAGGGCTGTTGGATGTCTTTATGCTGTTCTTGTCACTTTTCTCGAGGTTTAAATTTAATTTTTAAAACTTACCAAAAATAAAAAGATGAAAACTGGGGAGGTGAGCTAGAGACCTGGGGAGGCAGGTCAGGGAGGAAAGGGCGGAGGATCAGCTGTGCCTGGGGCCCAGTCAAGAACGCAAGAGCCCGTCCTGGGTGAAGGCCGAGCCGAGAGACTGATGGTCCTCAGCTTTGCCATGGGGTCGGGAGGGGCTTGGCCTCTGTGGGGCCACAGACCACAGGGACAAGAGGACGTCTTATTCCTTCTCACTGCAGAGAGGCCCAGAGTTGCGGCTGTTCAGGCCTGGGAGGCTCATCACAGACTAAGCCATGGGTGACATTTGCTCTGCAGGAAGATGGGTCACAGAACCCTCGGCTGGGGAGGGCCAGCCCTGGTGGCAGCCTGTTTGGCCCACTCAGCAGACCCTCACCCACAGGTTTTCCTAAGATAGAGTGGAGCGAGTCTAAGCAAGCTGGTCTGGAGCCAGGGCCAGGCTAGGAGAGGCAAGAAGGCCCAAACCTTGCGAGGGGCTAGTCCACGGTCTGAGGCAGCCCACAGCAGCACTCCTATCTCCTGGCCCTCGTGAGTGGCCCAGCAGGTGATAAGGGGCCACAGGGTTGCTGCCAGCGTGCAGCACCTCTGCCTGGCTGCAGACACCCTTCCTGCAGGTGGACACAGTCTGAGCAGATATGGCCCAGCCCGGAGAGTCGAGCATCAGCTGCCTCTCAGCCCTATCTGTGCACCCAGCAGGGCCCCAGGCCTGGATCACCCTGCCCACCCACAAAGCGCATCCTGGCCTGAGGACACACAGGAAGAGCTCTGGCAGACTCGCTGAGGAGCAGAGCACACTCCGGGACACTAGCAGGATGCTCTGAAGCCCCAGGTTTTGCTCTTGGCCCCAAAGCTGACAGCAGCAGCTTATGGAGTCTAAGGGTCAGATAGCAGGGGTGCAACCTGCACAGGAAACCCCCGAGGTGTGGGACTGAGGGTCCCCCAGCCCACCCGGACACCCACCTGTAGTTTCCAGAGGAAATCGAGGCGGGCGGTGGACTCAACCTGCTGGGCGTGCAGGTACAGGGCCAGCACGAAGACTGAGAGGATGATAGGGGTCACCACCTTCAGCGCCACCTTGGTTGCATGCTCAGGGCTGCAAGTGTGAGGCAGACAGGCCTGAGGCAGCCTGAGGACCCCAGCGTCACCTCCCCCTGAATGTGGTCAACTACTTTCCCGGTGCTCACACCCATGGCTCACCCCTTGCGCATCCCAGGTCTGCCTGACAGGCAGCCCACCCTGAACCTGCCTCTTAGAGACATTAGGCAAGTTGCTTGACCTCTCTTGGTTTCCCCCCTTTTTTCCCATTTTTCTCAGAACTCAGGATCAAACCCAGAGCCTTCTCAGCAAGCTATATCTCTAGCCCTTTTTATTTTGGGACACAGTTTCACTAATCACTAAGTTGCTCAGGTAAACTTCTTTTGATTCTCCTGCCTCAGCCTCCCAGTGTGCTATGATGACAGGCAGGCTGGCTCCTTTCTGTCCTTAAATTCCCTTATCCGTGAAGGGTTAAGGGTGTCCACATTTGAAGGTGCAGGGACAGCCGGCACCAGCTCCTTCTGCATCTGGGGCCTCACAAGGCTCCTGGGGAGAAAACTGAAGCTAAGGCTTTAGGGTGAGTCCTGGGAAATGAGCTTAGCCTGCTGACCTGGCCCTGAGCCTCCAGGTCACCTTGAGGTGATGGTGTCCGAGCTATAGAAGGCTGTCCACGGCAGCGGGGGGGGGGGGGCTGCTCAAGGCAAGCCCTCTGGCTCCTCCCACACCCTCCACAGGCGCCACCCACTGAGGACAGCGGCTCCCTCTGCCTGCTGCGCCAAGGGCAGGGAGGGGCATCACTCACCATTGGGAGGTTCCGTTGTTGCTGAAGTCTCTGTGGACAGAAGGAGGACTGCTCAGGCGGCTTCCCGTGGAAGGCAGTGCCCGGCCCGCCGCATACCTCAGTCCACCCCCAAGTGCCACCTTGCTGTCCTGACTACTGCGGCTCCCCCCCTCCAGCTCCCCCGTGCCCCTTGGCACTGTAGGGCATCTCAGTGGGAGGCCTGTGAAAAGCCCAGACCAATTAGCACCCAGCGTTTGCCTGGGACCTGGCCTGCACTTGTCTCCACCTGGACAGACACTGCCCACCTGCCCGTCCACCCCAGCCAACCCTGTGCACCGTCAGAGGGAGCAAGGGCAGCCCTGGCATGCTTGGACGCTGGGTTCCATCCCTAGAACTCCCAAAGAAAATGAGAGAGAAAACGACTATAAACGTAGGCCATGAGTAGCACAGAAAAGATAAGGCATTTTGTCAATAATTTTAAATTATGGCTTTATGTTATTATTTTAAAAAATATAATTTTTAAAATAATTGCTTCCATGTTAAAATAATTGTATTTCAGATATACTAGCTAAGTAACAGGGTGCGCCGCGGGCGCAGGCTTCCCTCCTCGTCTCCTAGCAATGGCCCAGGGACCTCTCCTCGTCCGTGTCTTCCTGTCATCCGTCCCCAGCCCACATGGCCGCCGGAGGTTCCTGCTTGGGTCTGATTTGGATCCCTCACTGCAGCTCCACACCCTGCACAAGGCTCAGCGCTGGGCCATCCGTCCTGCCCCGATGTCCCTCCACTGCCAGCTGGGGCTGCGCCACAGGCCGAGATGGGCAGCGCTGACCAGGGCGTGGTGTGCAGGGGGTAGAAGTGCCAACAGGCCCTTCCTCCGGGCCTGTGCTCAGCTGCGCCCTCCTGGTGTACGCGTGTGCATGTGCACGTGAGCGCACACAGCGGAGGAAAAGGTGCTGAAGAACATACTCTTCTCCACTACGGGTATTACTCCCATTGTATTAGGAAAAAATATTGAGGTTCAGAAAAACTGAATGCCTGAAGGTGAAACTCGAACTGACAACTAGAATCTGACATCTGTCACTGAACAGGACTGACGGTGGGGCTGTGAGGCCAGACAGCCTGGGCCACACACCACACCACGCGCCCGGGGGCCAACCTCTGCATCATCACTCCCCGCTCTGAGCGGATGGCGAGCCTTCTGGCTGCCACAGGGACAGAGACAGTGCCTGGGTCCAGACAGGACACAGCCTCTGAGCAACAAAGGTGTCCCTCTGCTCCAGACCTTGCTGTCCAGCTCTGGTGAGAGGGCTCTGGGCTTGAGTGCCACAGCAGCTGGCGTTAGAGGAAAATGGCCCAGCTGAGGCTGCCCAGCAAGGGAGGGACCACACACAGGCTGAGGCAGCAGGAGCAAGAGCGAGCCAGAGGCCGGAAGGCTGCCTCGGTGCGGTGGACAGACAGGCCAAGGGGGCAGGGGCAGGGAGGAGCGCGATATGCTCGCTCTCCCCACAGGCCGGGACCCAGCCTCCTGCTCCTCCCGCCACTGCGATGCCCTCGCCCCAGTGTGTAGAGAAGATGCCACCTACATGGCATTGGCGGTGACCAGCAGGTCGGCGTTGTCAAAGAGCGTGACACCAGGCACCTCAATGACCAGCACGTAGATGAGCTCGATGGCCAGCATGAGCACCAGCTTCCCAATGCAGCTGATCTGCAGGAACACGGAGCAGGCCAGCAGGCTGAGCAGCACGCTGTAGGTGAAGTACTGCGGGGAGAGGGCAGCGTCAGCCCGCCCGCCTCGGTGACCCCGCGAAGGCGGCTCAGGTTTCTGCTGAGGGACACCTGGCAACAGGTGGGCATCCATGCAAGGAGACGGGTACAAGCTGCTGTGCCCGGCGCCCTCGGGGCTCTGATCTGTAGTTCTGAAACCACTGCTCCAAGAACCAAGTGTTCTCACAGTTCACGCAGTGGCCCAAATCCCCATGACAAGTGGGGCCATTATGCAGGAAATATGTAGTAATAAAAGATAAACTGGCCTTCAAAGGCTTCAGAAGAGGCTGAAGCCGGACACTGTCTACCTTGGGACATTTCGTGTTTCCTTCTCAGACAAGTGAGGGCTGAACCAGCTGGCCCTCTGCCCTGCTCCCCTGGCGCCTCTCCTGGAGGTGAAACCACTTCTGACTCTATTCCTTCTTCTCAACTTAGTTTGGTTTCTGAAGCAGGATTCCAGACAGCTTCCACAGTGCCTCTACCTTGGGCTTGCAAGTTGGGGTAGGGACCTGCCCAGGCCTTCAGGAGGCCAGGGGTGGACTTGAGTCTACTCTGGGCCCCGAGTCACCACCAGACCTGGGGCAGAGGAATGGGGAGCACCCTGATGATTCACCCCCGGGGTCGTCTGGGGGTGATGAGGGGCCTGGCTTCAGACTATAGGCCCAGGCAGGGAGGAGGCCAAGGGTTAATGGTGGGGTGGGGCAGCCTGACCTCTCTAGCCCTGGGGCCTAGGGCAGTGGGTGAGGCTGGGCCCAATCACCTCGCCCAAGAACAGCAGGTACACCCCTGCTGCCCCCCCCCCAGGCCCAGCTTCTGTGGGGCTCCCACTCTAAGGGGCTGGAATGAGACCAAACAGCCCTAGGGAATTAGAAGCCGCCCCAGGGAGCCGGGGCTCGGCCCACAGGAGAGGGATAGCGGTGGGGGCCCAGACACAAGATGGTGCCTGTCTGGGAGGCGGTACCCTGCTCCTCACCCGCTTCCCTCATCCTGTGTAAAACGGGGAGACGTCCTGTTTCTTCCAGTAGGGGAGAGAGGCTGGGTGTGTCCTGGGACTTCACAAGGGGCCCAGAAGAGGGCAGAAACTCCCCAGCACAGTGACCCGGCCTTCACCTTGTGAGGTTCCCATGAACCCCTACTGGAAGCTGGTGCGTGGAGCAGCGCCCCTCAGCACAGGCACTCCACCCTGCCCTGCCAGGTGCTCCGGCTCCTAAGCCATGCCACCCTCTCCTGAGCTCCTCCTCAATGCTTGCAGGCAGAGAAAGTGCTCCAGACAGGGGTCTCTGCAGACCTGGGACTCAGCAGTCCCACCCAGCACTGGGCTCCCCTGGGGCTCCCTGGCCTGCTGCGGTCTGTACCTCTGGGAAGTTGCAGTTGGGCCAGAGGCTGCCGCAGAAGCCCTGCGCGTCGCCCAGGCTGTAGTTGAAGGCTGACTCTGCCACATGGCACGCGTTGACCTGGCTCATGCTGATGTTGTGCTCCTCCGCCAGGCAGCCCACCAGGTCCTTGGCATTGCAGGTGAACTGAGGTAGGGACAGGGCAGTGAGGCCAATCACCCTGGGGGCCCCACTGGGGCAGGGCTGCTCATCTGTCCCCA
>PVIR01013222.1:0-42915 GCA_004026965.1 Petromus typicus
ATACACAAAAGAATTAAAAGACTCTTATCACAGTGACATATGTGCACCCATGTTTATAGCAGCCCAGTTTGTGATTGCTACATCTTGGAAACAACCCAAGTGTCCATCAACTGGAGACTGGATAAAAAAGCTGTGGTTCTTCTACAGAATGGAGTACTACTCTGCCATAAAAAATGATAAGTTTGAATCATTTCTACTAGAGATTTTTTAATTAAGTAACAAGTACAAGTTAACCTGTCCCAACGCAATGTGACATTTATTCAAAATAAAATAAAGCTTTAAAAATATATTATTTTTTAAAATCACTGTTAGAATCAGAATATAAAGAGACCTGGTTAGTGCTATTTACAACAACAAACTATAACCTGTGGATTTTTTTCTTCCCTACCAAAACTTGTATGGAAACAAGTAACTTCGTAGTGTCAGGGTCTATTAATCAGTCTGATACTGGTACCTTCTCCTAAAGCATTAAACAGTTCTTTACTTCCTCTTAACAGCATACTCAAAAGTGAGCCTTAAATAAGACTGAAGTATTTATACTTAAATGGACATACCTTGAGGACATCCTTATAAGCGAAATAAATAGGTCACAGATGTGTAAATATCGTATCTTTTCTCTGGTATGAGAAAATGAAGATGCAAATGAGTTCTAGAATGTATGTTATGTATTGTGAAATAAAAATACTCAAAGAAAAATGGGGTGAAGGGGGAAAACTAATGAGATTATAACAAAAAAGAAAGGAAACAAGGCTCATGTATTTAGGGGGTGGGAGTGGTAGGGTGGGTAGGGCTACTGGAAAAAATGAGAATGAAGTTGTGTCGTGTACTGGCACAAATTCTCACTGTTGAGTGCAATCATGATGTGTATATGTAGTGTACCAATAAAGATTTCAATTTTTTAAAAAGTGTGCCTTTTTCTTTTTCTTTCTCTTTTTTTTTTTTTTTTTTTTTAAGTTTTTTGACACAGGGTCTTGCTTTGTGGTTCAGGTTGGCACTCAACTCAGCCTCAAACTCACATCTCAGCAATCCTCCTGCCTCTGCCTCCCGAGTGCTGGGATTACAGGCGTGAGCCACCACGCCCGGCACTGTGGTATGTGGTACTGGATGCTGCTGGGCATGAGTCTCCATGCCCAGTATGGTATGTGGTTACCGAGGATTGAACCTGGGTCCTTGCGCTTGCAAGACAGGTGCCGGAACCACTGAGCTAACTCCCCGGCCCAAAGTGTGCCTTTTTCTGTTTTCAAAATTTTTTCTCAAATATGAGGCAGAGTTACTTTGGTAATGAGGCTAAAACAATGAGAAGTAGGAGTATGATCTTCTATATTTTGAATATTCCTTGCAGCATTTGTGATAAATGTAATAAATTAACATTTATTAAATATGTTTTATGGGTTTCCAGATAGCTGTGGCATACAAAGAAGACAAAGAAAGTACTGAAAGATTCACAGACAAGTGGACAGCCTCAGTAAATTCTTGTTGATTGATGGTCCAGATTGCACTTTATTTATAAAAATATTTGAGTCTAAATTCTGATTTGACTGGTATACCATCTGGCTATGCTGCCTGGCAAACCTCTTCCTTGATCTTTACTTACCTCCACCATAAAGGAAAATAACAATCGTTTCTTATAAATATGTAATAATGTTAAATAAGCTAATACTCAGAAAATAGCCTAGCACACATAGTCCACACACAATCTGCAATAGATGTTAAATAGAATTTGAATTACAACAGCAAAGTAGTACAAACTGTATGACAAAGACTAAAGTTGCCTGATCCTAAGATCTTAACAATGGATACTTGCAATAACTAGGCAATGGAAGATGCTCACATACTTAATGAGTGAAAGAAAAAAGGAGTAAAAACTGATTTAACTGTCCCTGCAAAGTCTATTTTCCCAGATGCTAAGTGAAAGTCACAATACGTCCATCACCTCTCTACAACCTTATCTTCATGTTGATACACAGTTTATGTACCTATGACTTAGCATCCTATGACTTATAAAAAATCATTGACAACTGAGTACTAAATTACTAAGTTGAGACTTATTTATAAAAATGGAGATACTAAGTGAAATTGTTCTCTAAATGTTCTTTATGTTTCAGGCCATTGTTTGTTTATAACCTTCTTGTCCTCCGTCTAATTATCAGCAGAAACTAGATTCCCTCAAATAATCCATTCGGCTATTAAACTACAGAAGCTTGAATCTGTGAAGCTTATGTAGCTCTAAATGGTGATACATCTCATTATAAATGCTTCCAAAGGAGTTAAAACAAAATCCTTTGTTCACAGGTCCATCTCTTGCCACCTATGTTTCTCAAAACCCTAAACTGTCAGCTGCAAAACTAAAGCTGAAGAGTCTAAGGAAAGTCCTGTTGATTTTGGGTCAGAACACATTAGAATGTAACTTGAAGAAAACAGAATTCACATATTTTCCATTTAGAATTTCCCCCATAACATCTACACAAAAGTGCCTGCATTCAGTTTTCTTATGTGAATACTATGATGCAAAAAAAGACTTTATTTCCAAAGCTTCTTCTACATGATACCATTTCCACAATACTACTACATCTTTCAACTTCCACTGCTGTGTTCTAACACTGATTTTGTGATATCTGATTCTTTTTTGTTGTTTCAGTAGATAGTGAATAGGACAACAAATCCCACTAATTTTTAAAGTAAATCCTACTTATCTTAAGGTGAGACATAGTACACGCTTGGCATTTAATAGCCAACCTACACAATCTTATTTTTGTTTACTCTTTAGCTCATACCATCTAGCAGAAATTCACACTTGCATCACAAATACAGGAAGCGCTTATTCACCCACAGGTAAACCCTAGGCTGGTTTTAAAGTCTAGCATCTTCTTCTTTTCCCTTGGGACATATGAACACCTTCCTATCTTTTAACATTTCTTCAAGCCCCACCTCATCTGACACAGTTCTACCCTCCTGTGATCTCCTTAAAGCCTTCTAATGATGTCACATTTAAACTCCTCCATGTCCCCAACCCTAAATTATTCTGTCATGATGCCATCATAGTCTTCTTTTTTGCTTATTCCTTGATACTCAGCTCTCTGAACAAAATGATAATTCAAAGAATTTTTCAAATAGAGCTTGCTCACATATTCTAAACCAAAGATAAAGACTTTCAGCAGTTGCAGTGGAAAGCGCCTTGTGTCCATGTGACATCTCAAGCATGTGTCTCTTTAGAATGTTTGACCATGGCCATAAAGCCACTTAAATCAATTCTTTTCACTTTCACAGTTTCAAGAAACTAGTAACTGATTCAAAATTGTTCAACTATAGCACAGTTCTAAAATAAAACTAATAACACTGTATTTCAAAATCTTTTCTATTCTCTCCCTTCTCAGCAGGGTTATCTCAGTGCTAAGTTACACTTAACTCAAAAACTAGTCTACTTCTTCCTCTTCTGTATTTCTAAAGATCTCTAATAGAGAAAAATGCTGTTTAGCATTACTTTAAAAGGCATATAATCCCATTACTCTGCTTTTCAGAGGAGAAAATTGACTCATAGACACTCTCACTTCTTCTGAAGGCCTCCTTCTGTCTAATCTTAACCACATTTCTTTTCTTCTCAGCCTCCCCTATCTCTCTGCCCTCCACTCCTTAAGGAACTTAAAGGCCACAGTTCTGAACTTCCTCAGGGCAAATCTAACTCCAGTGAGAGGTTTATTTTTCTGTGGTGGAGGATGAAAAACAAATAAAAATTTTAAAACGAAAGGAAATGATATCAAACTTCTTATAATAATTGTTCACAGATGCCTTTCTGAAGGTTTTTGAGATTCTGTGCCTGATAATGAAAGTCACTAAGCAACAAAAACTACAGGAAATCATATTACTTCATTCCATTAGCAATATATGAGAGCTCCAAGCTACAAGTTACAATAATAGAAGACATTTTCCAGGAATATGTTTGTCTGGGCCATAGCTGGCATTACCCATAGTATCCTTACAATGAAAATTAAAAGAGAAAATCACCACCATTTCAATAAATTGAAGTAGAAGACAAATCCAGTAGCATTAAAATATGAGCTCATATAATATTTACATATCCATGACCTATTTATTTCTCATATCTTTTCTCTGATATGAGAAAATGAAGATGTAAATAACTTCTAGTATATACAGTTGATACTGTAAAACAGAAAATACTTAAAAGGAAAGAGGGTGTAGGGATAAATAATTAGGGGGAAAAATAATGTAACAGTAATGGAAAAAGGAAAGAAAGCTTATGTGTATAAGGATGGGGGTTGCAGGGTGGGGACGGGAAGGGGAAAAATGAGAATCAAGTCATGTCATACTGTGGTATAAACTCTCTCTTTGAATGTGATGAGGATGTGTATTCATAATGGACCAATAAAGATTTGAATAAATACAAAAACTATGAGCTCATAAATGCACAGTCAGGTCTAGAAGAGAACAAACACTTCAAGGGCAAAATGCTGCTGTTACTCCTCTTGTTGTTACAAAAACTGTGACGATAGAACTTCCTAATTTAATTTATACACAGTCTCTCTTCCTGACAGCAAAGAGCATCCAGACTTTGATATATCTCATGCAACCTTGCCATTACCATTACCATTACATTACCTTCAAAAATTCTAAGACTACTAGAAGAAAAAGCCACAAGTACAATAAAACACTGATCTAGAGGTGATTGTCACGGCTTAGAGACAAACAGAAAGGCAAATGGACATTTGTCATCACCAAGTAGTTTAGAAGAAAATAATGGTGGATGGAGGAGGAGGAAGATATAGGAGGAAAGTGGATGTGGAGGACGTATTTTATCAGAGATGACATAACTTGAAGAAATACACAGAGCAGATGCACAATACAGAATGACTGTGAGCATGGGCAGAAGAAACAAGCCTGAGAAGAGGACAAGAAAATAAATGGCACATTATGAAGAGTTAATTATTTAAACCAGAACAAATCTACAATACTAGCTACCTTCAGAATTTAGTGCATTCTGCCATGTAACAATCCTGACATCATCTTATTGGGGAACAGTCGTTAGTGGCAGGTTCTTTGCTAACATGTCCTAGAAGCCTCTTCACAACTCGTTCCTTGTTCTGAAGGTACCTGCACTTAAGGCCAGCTGTAGATCCATGTTCATGAGAGCATACTTAGAATGGGAGACATTTCTGCATCCTGGTATCTAAGGGCAAAAACCAAAACCAAACTTGGGTTTCCTGGTCTAAGATTCTTCAGAGTCCAGCATGGTTTGCTTTAAAGGATCAGAATCATGCAGATTGGAAGAGAAAAGTTTTCCTCAAGAAGTTGCATCACAAAGCTTATTAGTCCAAACCAATGTGAGGCCCACTCTTTTCTTTAGGGAAGAAAAATGACTATTAAATATAAGAATTATTTCACAAGTATCTCTTTCTGACTAGTTCTGGAGAAGGAGTCTGCTTGAGAGACCACGATTTGATGCATGCTCTGCAACTGATCATGTAAGCTAACATAGTGCACTTTAAGACAGTGCTCTGTTCCTCCCAGGTTGTACCTGGACACTAATAGGTCGTAGATGCTGGGTCACAGATGTATGAACAAGGACATCTGAGCTAGGCATAGTGGTGCTCACCTGAAACCCCAGCTTTCTGGGAAGCTAAGGGCAGAAGATTAAAAATTTGAGTGCAGCCTGGAAAATGTAGCAAGACTGTATCAATACAGCAAATTTTAAAATGCCTCAAGATATATCTCAGTGCAAAGGGCCTGGCTTCTATTTACTGTACTCCTTACCTCTCCCAGAAAGTAGATAAATGAATGTGTCAGAAACAAGGAGGAAAAACTCAAAAGGCAGGAGAGAAGGAGCAGAAGGAGACAGGAAAGGAAAAGAAGAATCAGAAGCACAATAAAGAATCTTTAAAGATAAGGAGAAAACTGAAGAGAAATTCATTTAAGAATCATAGTAATTGAGATGTGAAGTGATTTCATAGGTGCACAACCTAGGTAATCACACAAGCCTGCACTGAGAAGATCCTACAGTTACTTTAACAATCTTCTGCCACTATTTTGAAATTTGAATTTTGAAAAAAAAAAGGACTGACAAATTATTTAGCTACTCACACTGGAATCAAATTCAACTTCTCAAACACTAGCTGAATGGCTATTTAATACTAGTTCCACCTAGTATTTTCCTTGTGAAGTGCTAAGAGTGATAGTAGCTAGCTCACCAAACAGTGAGGTAGATTAAGTGAGATAATGCAGGCAAAGGGCTTACTGATGTGCCTGACAACTATTAAAAAAACCCAACAGATTAGTTTTGTTATTATTACCAGTCAGGTTAGATGAAAGGCACAAGAAATGTCTTCAGAGACCTCACAGATCAGGCATATTCTATGAATACTTAAAGCTACATTATTTCCCAAGTCAGGAATTTTATATCAACAATGTACAGAAAATATGACCCTCACCCTCAGGCCATTTTTTCTTCATCTACAAGATCTTCCCTGCAGAGCACCAGGACTATATATGTATGAAATGTATCCTAAGCCTTCAGCCCAATTCCAGGTGCCACTAGAACCCACATACTGGTGCAAGTGAACAACCAAGTGTCACTTGGTTGTGTGTCACTTACACCACTCTCTAACAACTTTAAAAAGTATATTTAAACTTAGAACATGTGACACCCTGATTTGGATTCAGGTAAGAAATTTACTTTTCCACAATCTTGATTTTTAAACTCATATCTCTATTTTTCATTTGTTTTCATGGGAAGAAAGTTTGTACCATAGAGCCTGAAAGCAAATTTCAAATACCACTGTTGTGGTCAATCTTCAGGTCCTCCTTGGGCTCAGCATTACTAAAGCCAGGTCAGCACAAAGGAGATCTTGGGGCTCAATCCACTGATTCCATCCCAAAGCCTTGGAGCCACACATTCCCTTTCTGCCCACGAGAGCTGAAGGTCACTGAGCTGCAGCCTAGATCCAAAAAACACCAAAAATACAACAGCATCTTTAAGACACTTGAAACATAATAAGAAAATTCAACTGTTTGATTTGAGAAAAGATTGACCCAGCAGGCAATGTGAAAGGATGCTGAGAATACTGAAAACAGAGGGGGATATACCAAAATAAAAAATGAAATGATAAAGAATGTTATTATGTCAGTTTTCCCCTAGCTTTATATTACAGCTGTTAGAAAAGAATACTAATGGAAGACAATGGAAGTATATGAAAAAGTTCAAACGTTCTATTTTTCTTTGTGGAATGGTTGCCAAAGAAAAATTACTTTTGATTATATAGCTGTGTCACAATCTACTTTCTTATTTGAGGGTTGATACTTACACCGAATTCAAAGAAACCTAGAAACATAAATAAGTTAGAGCAGGCATACAGACACATATACACAAAGGCATTGAGAAATAATCCTCAAAGGCAACGGAGATTTTGGTCAGATGTAGGAAACCCAAGAATATTCTTGGGTCTACTCTGGGATCTGGAGCCAGGAGGAAATTAGAAGTGATAATACATGACAAATGTTAAGTAAATTCAAATTACTGTTCTATAAGAGAGCTGAGGCCTTTACTCCATCATAACTAATTGCTCTGGAATAATTTATAGACAAATGTGATTTGTCTTATTGCATAAACTTACGAAGAAGTCTGTTTAAAACTATTTAAGATACTAACCTAAGAAGGGTAAAGGCTAAAGGACATAGAATATAAAGTAGTTTGCAGGCTGCTATGATTTTAAAATCCAAACTCTGGGGATAGAAGAACTCTGAATCATATCTGGGTCTATATATCAAGACTTGATCCCGGTCTTCATAGCTGAATACCCATAAAAGATCCACTTCCTCCTCTGAGAAAGGATGATACTATTATAGGTAGAAAAGCTAGTTAGAAACATGGCAGGCAGACAGACAGGGCAGGCCCTTGAAGAAAAATTACGAGAAAGAAGACTGTTACTAAAAGTCAAGGACATCAGAAAAATCCTGAAAAATAGTGATGCATTAAGGCCTTATTCTCCTGAATAATTTAGTCAGTGGAGAGTCAAGGTCTAAACTCACCTCCTCCATTCCCAGGAATGTAGTAATTGTACATTTCCTGGGACAAAGGGCCAGGAATCTGGCTGACTTGGAAGAGCCTCCTGATGGGGAAAGGACCCTATACGACTTAATTTCTCATTGGACCCCATTTGATCAAGATTGCTTAAACTACTATATTTGTTATAATTCCATTGGTTTGTCAATTTCTTTTAAATCTTATTGGAATCCCCCATTTTACCCATTGGTTAGCTATTCATTTGTCTACCTTCTTGCATCTTATTGGAAGCCCCCACCTTAAACCCGCCTCACTTCACGGTCTTGTTCCATAAAAGCCCTCTAAAAAGTGAGGTGAGTGAGCTACCCGCCTTTCTGGGTTCCCCCTTTTGTCTCTATTGATAAAATTTTCCTACTCAAACCTCCGTCATCATTCCTAAAATTCATTCAATTTTAGAGAACACGAGCTCACGTTTTAAGTGGGGAGCCAGGCCTTGCTCTCCCGTGTCAATACAAAGTCAGTTTATACGTTAGCCTACAGTTATACTAGTACAGGAGAACCATGCTAGATCCTTTTATGTGCATGTGTTTTGTGTTCCTAATTTCAGAAGCAGAATTTTTTTCTTGCATTGTTTAATCAAACAAAAAAGTCTGGGTAGAAAAATGTATACCACTAAAGGCAAAAACAGCATATTTTCTGATGTTCTTTCATGGAGGAAATTCTAATGCTTCATTTTTGGAACTCATTATTGATGTGGAAGTATTTTGGTAATCACAGAATACTTTGAAGTTCAAATACCTGACAGGTACCCCCTACTTGAAACAAAATGCATATTTTCACATGGAGGAGTAAACTTTAAATAGTTCTTCTAACCCCTCAGTAAGAAACACATGGTTTAAGGTTGGATCCCTATCTGCAGAGCAGATTGGTCACATGATGTGTGTGTATATATATATATATATATATATATATATATGTATGTATATATATATATATATATATACATACACATATATATATATATATATACACACATATATATAAAATAAAGCTATATATCTTCTGGTTTTGAATTTTTTATCTGTCTGCTGCTATGTCTTGACTAGCTGGGATTCCAGGTATGTGCCACTGCTATTGGCAGGGATATTGTTTTATAAAAAGTACCATCACCGTAATCCCCAAAACAAAAATATGCACTCTTTCCATGCACTCAGTTGGGGCATATATCACATCAGAGCTGTAGTGGTAAGAAAATTAATATTTGTGGTATTAAGCTGTATTTTATTTCCAACTGTGTCAGAAGGGAAGTGTAGGGTCCAGAGCAATCAGTGTTACATCAGCTCCAGTCTTCTCCCCCTTGGGGAAGCCTGCAAAAGGTGTTTGGGAAATACAAAAAGATCCTGCCATCTTCTGATTCTGTGAAGCAAGTATTAAGTGTGAGAAAAGAATGCAATGATTTCAGAGCCAGCTTGAAGGCTACCAAGAGAAAGAGGTGAGAAGAATTTAGAGATACAGAGAACCCCACACAGAACTCCCTTCTAAGGCACCTTGCTTTCTGGGCCAGTGCCTTTGTGCTGGCTGATATTATGAGTCAATCTGACTGGGCAACAGGATGCTCAAATAACTAGGGTAACAGTTGAGCAAAAGTCTCCATGAAAGCCTTTTTTGGATGTAATTAACATTTAAGCTGATAGGGTAAATTGAATTGCATTTCCTGAATGAAAGTGGGCGGTGTTCGATCTTAAGAGGGACTCCTGCTTTCTGCCTTGAGATGAGGCATCAGCTTTTCCCTGTCTTTGAACTCAAGAAATACTTGTCTTTTTCTGAGATCTGAGTTCACCTGCCTCTGGATTAGAATTTACATCACTATCTAAAGGTTTCCATTCATTTACTCATCCTACATGCCTTGGGACTTGCCTCCCTCCAGAATGATGTTAGTACTGGTAGAAAAGGTAGCTAGACATATGGCAGGACCTTGAAGAACTCATAAGAAGGGAGACTGTTACCAAAGGTCAAGAACATCATCCTGGAAAACAGTGACAGATAAGGCCTCATTCTCCTAAATAAGTGACTGGGGAGTCAAGATCTAGATCCACCCCTTCCCTTCCCAGGAATGTAATTGTAAATTCCCCAGGACAAAGGGCTAGGAATTTGACCCACCCAGAGGAACCTTCTGATGGGGGAGGGGAATACCTATACAACTTGATTTCTCATTGGACCCCATTTGATCAATATTGCTTAAATAAGTATACTTGTACTCCATGGGTTAACTGTTCTTTTGTCTACCTCCTTGAATCTGACTTGAAGTCCTGACCTTAAATCTGCCTTACCTCATGGCTTTGTTCCATAAAAGCCCTCTGAAAAGTGAGGAGGATGGGTTACCCAACTTTCTGGGTTTCCTCTTCTGTCTCTCTTAGGCTGAAGCTTTCCTTCCCAATAAAATTTTCTGACTCAAACCTCCATCGTCGTTCTTAAAATTCATTCTTCGATTTTAGAGAACATGAACTTGCATTTTAAGTGGGCAGCTAGGCCTTGCTCTCCTGTATTAATGTGAGCCAATTACTTATAATAATCTCTGTACACACACACACACACACACACACACACACACACACACACACACATTTGTTTTCTGTTTCTCTGGAAAATTCTGAATAATAACATTCACCTCTTGGATAGTGTAACAGAACTGATTAGGTCAACAAGGAGCTCTGCTTTGAATGCTGTGACTGCATATTGCTTAGGGCAAGTACCAGAATATTTCCTCAGAAGAAGAAAAAAAAAAATCCCTTTGTAATCCTTTATTTCAAGTCAACATATTTTTCTACTACAAAGAAAAGAGGAAAAAAAAACCCAATTAATTCTGTAAGAAAATGAGTATTAAATTGCTTTTTACTCATCTGTTGTGCATAAAACTAGCTCTTTGTAAAATACTAGATAGACACATACAGGCCTCTACAGAAGTTGCTGAATTCCAGAGACAATAACAATTTTTTGTGGCTCCTGTCTGCCTCATTAACAAAGAAAACTTGGAAGCCTCTTCTTTATGTCAAAATAATGGAAGAAGTAAGTAGGAATGTAACATAGCTTGTCTGTAAATATTAACACAATTTCCTTTACTTTCCCGTGAACTTCAATTTATGAACCTGTGTCTTATATATCTTAATATGTTAGTGAATGTTTAGTTGGTTTTTTTTTTTTTTTCCAAATTAACATTGAAATGTTGTAATGATATACTGGCTCTCCAAGAATTTTCTTTTAAATAGCATTTTCTTATTTTTATTTTTCAAAATAGAAATCCTTTTTTTTTTTTTTTTGTCCTGTGAGGGGATACAAAGATACCCAACAAAGTCAAAGAGGAAGCCCCCAAAAGAGGAACCATGAAAAGCAGAAGTGTCTTCACCCTAACCCTGTCCCATCTATGTGGCCTCTAGCTGTCCCTTGACATGGAAAACTACAATGTAGCCTTCCGGATTTCCTTGAATTCAATTAGCAACATTTAGCTTTCTTTTCAGTTACCTTTTAAATGGTATGAACGCCTGCAACCCACAGATGAGCCGTCCAATTTATTATCTTTCTTAAACTTCCTGAGTGCTGAAAACGGAGTTCTAAGAAATCCCTCCCTGTCTCAGGCTCCCTTGGTCCTTGTTGAGTGTCTGGGGCAGAAAGCAGCAGCCCATGTTGGGAGTCAGAAAGCCTGGACTCCTGTCCCAATTGACCTACAAACTAAAATAGAGATAGAACACAAAACGGGGCTCCAAGGCGAGAAATGCAACATGTTCCTTTAGTTACAGGAAACTTTTTACCAGCATTCAGAATACAAATCAGGTCAAAGAGGTGGTTCTCTGATGGACCGCCAGCAGCCTTTATAGCGCCTCTCCCCGGAACCTTAGTAATCAGTTTATAAACCTAAGATTTTGCTTAAGGGTGGCTTACAGACTATTTGAAAAGCCTTTTTTGATGCAAATATAGGTTCCTAGGTCTATTTCCTAAAGTACTGACTCAGAATCTCAAGGGGCAGAACCCAGAAAACTACTCCAACAGCCTCTGAATAATTCTTAAGGTGCTCAAGTGGCTCGCATGAATCAGCATGTGCAGCTTACTATAATAAAGACTCTTTAAGATGCTTCCAAGTTGTCTACGGCCATACCACCCTGAATGCGCCAGATCTCATCTGATCTCAGAAGCTAAGCAGGGTCGGGCCTGGTTAGTACTTGGATGGGAAGATGCCTCCAAGTGATCAAAACAACCACTACAAGTCCATAACACAAGATTAACTCTCTACACTTGTCAGACTTTTTATTATCTTCAAATTGCTACATTCAAAACAGACGTCTAATAAATCGCACCATCATTTCATCTAAATTAGGTAACTGATAAAAGGGAAGCAGTGAAATTACTTGTAAGAATTTTTTCCAGGCCTTATTTTTTGTAAAAGCTTTTCTACTCTACTGTCTAATATTTTTGGTTAATATTTTCAAGTAATATTTTTAAAAATTGGGAAAAAAATGAAAGAACTTTAAAATAGTGGTTTTCCTAACACTGGTATATGTCCAGGTCACCCGGATGGCTTGGGTATATGTGAATTGTACGGTTCTCCCTAGACTGTCTGACACCGTGGGCCTGGGGGAAAGTCCCAGAAAATGCATTTCCACCAAATTCCCCAGGGATGCAGTGCTACCAAGCCGAACTCAAGTTGAGAATCTCTGCATTAGACAAACATGCTTCTTATTCCGTAATGCTTGGAATTAAGTACTGTGTGACCACAGGCAAATATCATGTTAAAGGAGTACTGTCCTTACATTTTTCATTTGCAACAACTCTCATGCTGAAATTGGTTGATCAACTACACTTTCAAATGCTGAAGGTCTCTGGGCAACGCACTAAGTTGATCAGGTCATGTTCTGTTAAAAACTAACAACTATAATCTACAATCTGTCATGCTGTAAGAGGAATTTAGGGCTTAGGTAATTGGGATGTTCAAGGGATGGGTGGATCCCAAGCACAACATAATGTATCTTGGTCCCCTTTCTCTTCATTGTTTAGTTCTCCTTGGTTATCCTTTTCTTTGTAGGATAAACTTAATACTTTCAGACATTTACTACCTTGTCTTTAAAGGGCAAAAGAGAAAGCATCTGACCTGACATCATGATTAACTATACTGGAAGCATAACTACATTTTAGACCAGTCACTATAAATACAGGAAGCGAGTGCCCAGATTGGCCAGCCCCTGGATACACAACTGCCATGATGACTCGAGAAAAACAGAACACTTTGACTGAGAGTTCTACCAGAAGAAGAAGCATAGCAATAGCCAATTCTGCAGCAGAAATAACATGGAACAAAGGGATTATGTGTTGAAAATTGAGACTAAACAACTGAAAAGGAAAGAGAATTCTCAGGAACTGGGAATAATAGGTTAGGCAACTCTATCACAGTGAATTCAAATCTATGTAAATAGAGTCCTGTCGTAACTATCTATAGTAGAAAAATTTTAATAGGAAGACCATTCTTCCAATTGCTTGGTAAAATCGTTTCTACCACCAACATCCCTTTTTTGCAGTACTGGGCACTGAACCAGGTATTCATACCTTTAGGCTACACATTCAGCCTATTTTATATTTAGAAATATAGCCTTCGGAAATGAACACACAGGGTGGTATTCAAGTAGGAAGCTCCTGTCTTAACTTTCCATGGAGTGTGGGTTACAGACATGTGCTACCACACTTGCCACATCACCACCACTTTTGCTGCCTAAAATTCTGTGTTATTTCCCTGTTATTTTCCAACAAAGTAACTCATAATTCTCTATCACATTGCAGGTACTTCTATGAATTATTTTATCGATGAATGGAACAAAGAAGGAAGCAACAAACCAAACTGTGTTTGGTTAAGTAAAGTGAGCTTCCATAAATGCAAGGTACCAATATTAACAAGAGTATGCAAGATTTGTTGTCTCTTTTCACAGTGCTAGCCTATGCATCTATTAACACTCAAAAACAGAAATGCAGCCATATTGCCTAGCTCTGCTCTGCCAAAGGAGTTGAACTGTTACAATGCTGGTTGTTTATTTCTTCACTTATAGCAGGGGTCCTCAACCAACAAGATATACAAATTTCATAAGGAGCTTTTTTTTAATTGAAATCTTTATTGGTACATTATATATATACATCATGATTGATTCTGGGAAGATGGCGGAATGGTAAAAGCTAGAGACCATTGCCTCCATGAGGAGCTTTATAACATACTGCTATCTAGGCTTACCCTAGAGATTCTGCTTAAAGTGTGTAGGCTAGGGACCCAGGCATCACTACGTTTTAAATTTCCGTAGGCGATTCTTTTATGCAAGTAGGGCTGAAAAGCATGGGCCTCACTGCCTTGTAGTTTCATTAGTACCTAAGAGCTTCTCTTTGCCTCTTGAAAAAGCCTTCTCAGTTGACTTCAGATGAGTTTCATAAGCCTCAGGTACAGAACATGGACTTGTCATTTCCCTTAAGTCAGCACTATTTCCCTCAAGAATATGACTGGACACTTTTAATCGTCTCTCAAGCAGAAATTGTCTCCCAAATGTGTCTTTCTTTCAGGGCTTTCAGTAGAAAACAAAAAGTAAAACGACCATCCAGATAAATTGACAATATACGCTAGAGAGGAAATGTTTGCCTAGGAGGTTTGCAGTTATTAAAATTTTATTCCTACTTCTAAATATTTATAAATTAAGAGAAAGAGCCTGAGAGGATAATTCCATTCAAATCTAAAAACTTCCATTCTGAGTTCTAATTACAGATGTACTATCAATTTACCAAATATTCCTTGCAAAAGTTAAATAGAGTGAAGTAGTAAGAGATGAACCATTGTTGATGTCACTGAAATTTTAGCTTGAGTCCAGGTGATACTATTTGCTAGGATGGAGCATTCCAGGGAGAAGATGGTTACAGAAGGCCAGCTCATGGAGATTTATAATCTTATATTCTACCTGCTTTACCTTAGATGTATGTTCATCCAGTAACAATGTCAGGTGAGCAGCTACGTCCCACATGGGAAAGCAGTAAAGGCTACATATAGAAATTTGAGAGTAAATATGAAAATAATGGTAGCCATGAAACCTGACCCACTCAGCAAGAGAACAATGATCAGCCCAAGACTGAGTCCCAGATCACTCCAGTGCTACCAATTAAAGAACCAGACAGTGAGATAAGTAAGGCAGGCAAAAGTGTACAGAAAACGTGGTGTCCTCAAAGGCAAACACTAATAAATGCCATGAGGAATGAGAATGTTGGCAGCCACTCCTGCTAACATCTAAAACTCCCATCAGCAATTATTTGGGTGAGAAAGTGTCCCTTGACAATGGATCCAATACACAAGCCTCGGGGATGAAGTCTACTGAAGCACTCTGAATGGGGACAAGGGAATCCAACACTGACCTATGGAGGTTAAATGCACAAATGATAAATGCATAGACTTTGTGTCTAGCATGGAGAGATGAAGCTGATACTTGCTAGTTTATAAGGGTTCAAATGGGAAAACCACAGTGGTTGGTCTAAACTTTTCATCTCCACTCAAACTCCTTATAGCTCCCTGCCAAGTATCCCAATTTTTATTACTGTACTTACCAGCAAATTGTAACTTGATAGCTTTTACCTGGGAATCAAAAAGAATAAACAAATAGACATCCTCATGTATGTGTGTGACAGACATTCTGCATTGGAGACATATAGCTTTTAGCTATTTTTTTTACCTGTTTAATATCCTTACAATGTAACAACCATAATGATAATATTCAATTTGTAAGCCTGTGCTACATCAGGTTCTGCGTTGGAAAATTCATGAGTAATGACTTCTTCCTAGTATGTAGTACAGAAATAGCTAACAACATTATCTCAATAATTTAATCAGTTTGCAAAGACAGTATAATTCATTCTAAAAGTGAATGTTCCTTTTCCAGTAATTTTCTTTTGAACTTAATTATGTAAGAAACTCTCTCCGAACTCTACTTTGTTTTATCCCAGTAAACTCAGCCTCTCTCTTATGACTTCAAGATATTTGGATAAAAATTATAATGTTTTTTCCTTTCTCCAGAAATTTAATAAACTTGGGCGACTGATAAAGGTAATCTGAGTGAGACAGTCTCATTTCGACTTTTGCCTTTTCAAATAAAGATTAAGTTTAGAGATTTGAGTTTTAAAACAAACCACTTTTTACTTGTACGTGCTTGATCACCTCAATTATATTAGTTTCTACCTCAGATAATTAAAACCATTGCCCCAACACCTAGATCTAACACCTACAAATGTGTACTTATTTTGAAAAATAAATTCTTTTACATCTTTTTGAGATGAGTTAAAGGATCTAGGGATCTAAGAGTCTCAAAAATTATTTACAAAATGATCTTCATATTACCCCACCCTTGGTAATCAGAAACAGGGAAAGTGAGACCCACACACTGTCAGTCATGATCTCTACTTAGAGCATTACTCTCCCATTTGTGCAGTATACTTAAAATTTTCAGAGCAGTAAAATGGATTCATAAGGTCCATTTCGGAACTTTCCTCTAGTTTGACAGTTTATTAACAATCTATAAAGTATAATAAAAACAGTGAATGTGTAAATTTTTTAAAACTGGTTATATTAAAAGATATTGCTAACAATGATAAAACAAGTAAGGTGAAAGTAAGAGGAAAATTTGGAGGGGGATCCATGGCAATGAGTCTTTTATCATACTTTTGAAAATTTAAAGATATATTGTCATTTACCAAACATTTACAGCAGCACCTGTCTAATAAAATATATAGAATACCTTCGTCTACCATATTCACCAGCTCAAATACCATGAGACTTCTAGCTCTTTCTCAATGTCAAAACGACCATGACAATATATACTAATTCTGGACATCAAGAGAATTGTGATAATATTAATTCTGGACATCAAGAGAATTGTGACAATATAGTTAAAGACATTCAACAAAGAGGACTTTTAGAACTGCTTTAGAAATGAGCAGGAACAAAAGAAAGAGGGAGTATTTTGAAGGAGACTGATGACACTGTGCTGGGATGCACAGGCATGAGCCCCCACACCCAGCATTGTGGTATGTGGTACTGACTGCTGGTGGCCATGAGTCAGTCACCACACCCAGCATTATTGTGGTTACCTGGGACAAACCCAGGACCTTGCGCTTGGAAGGCAGGAGCCTGAGCCACTAGGCTAAATCCCTGGTCCTATAATTTTTTAAAAACTTTAAACACTGTGTTCTTCAGTAATACCATCTATTATTTCCAAGTAAATTAATCTAAAATAAAACAAATATGCAGGGTTGATCAGGTTTTGGCCTGGATTTGGGACATGAGGCTATTTTCCTATCTCCAGATTCACCTTTTTTCAATATATTCCTCCATCTCGTGTGCTTCTTCCATTCAGTGACATTCCTACTAAATTCCATAATGCTAGTGGAAAAAATTCCATGTTTACTCAAAATTTTAATAATTCTTCAATTTTCTCTGCTTTGATGTATGGGATCACATCAATTGTGGCCAGAAAGATAGGACTTTGATGAGCCAAGGTGTTATAATGTATCCACCAACTAGAAAACATATGTTGATAACAGATGAATGATGGCTTCACCCCAAAAAGTGGGAACATGAACATAGAAATCATGAGATTGAATCTGGGTAGATCTTTAAAAGAATAAAGGCTTTTATACAAAACAAACAGGAAAAATATCTCTTGGTTGTATGTCTTTGTGGATGGAATTTCTTGGATATCTGAGAAACAGTACAAACTCATTGAGTATAGTCTTTCCTCCATATTCACAAATTCTCACTGCACACATTCAAACAACTACTTCAAAAAATTTGAAAAAAACTGTGTCTGTACACAGCATTTTTATTGCATTGGGTATTATAAGTAATCAAGAAATGAATCAAAGTACATAGGACAGAGTACATACAGTATATGCAAATACTCTACCGTAAGGAATGTGAACACCCACAGATTTGATATCTTTGGGGTGGGTCCTGGAAACAGTCTCCTACATATACTGAAGGATGAGAGTGTTGTACATATTTCATTAAAGCAACTTCAACCATAAACACATCTCTACAGAGTTCAAACACTATTTGGTAAGAATTTCAACATCTGATTTATTAACCATAGCGCTACAAAAGAGCATAGCTCTACATGGAAGAGAGCTTCCTTGATTTATTTATTTATAAGACAAAATTCTTTACTCATATTTTTTGGATTTTTGTTTTGTTTTGTTTTCTGGATGAAACATAATGGCATCTCCCTGCACAGAGGAGGCGTGATGACTAGTTATCAACCTGATGGGACAGAGAAATGATGAGTAAATTAATAAAGCCTCCATTCTTTGGGTGTCTGTGACAGTATTTCTAGAGAATTTGGCATATGGGAATCAATGTGCTGATGGTGACTTGCTCTCAGTGTGGTCGGCACCATTTTAATGAGGTGAGGACCAAGATGGAACCAAGACAGAAGAAAGCTCACTGGTGCTGAGTCTTTTATGCTCTCTGCTTCCTACCTACCATGAGGTGAGCAATTCTTCTCCAACACCCCTCCTGCGATACATCCTGCCTCACTAAAGCAATGAAGCCAGGTGACAATGATAAAACAAGTGAGAAGAAAATCTGGAGGGAGATTCATGGCAATGAGTCTTGTGCTCTCTGTTTCCCACCTGCCATGAAGTGAGCGATTCCTCTCCAACACCCCTGCTGCCATGCAGGTCTAAAGCAATGAAGCCAGAATTAAAACGTGAGCCAAAACAACCTGCTTCATTCAATTATTTTTATCAGATTTTTTTTACAATGGTGAAAAGTGCACATGAGAAGAAAGAATAGGTGAAAGAGATGGAAGGAGATGAATTTATAGGCTGGGTAATTATACTGATAACTGTGTGCAAATAAAAATGAAACTCTAAATTGCATACAGACCTCAAGAGGGAGGCAAAGCATAGCAGGTACTAGGAAAGCACACTCTCAAGTTGTCAAGGCCTGAGTTTCTATACAAAATGTGACAAGGTCCCTTGGCCTAATTTTCAAGAAAGAAATTACTCCAAAATACATCCCTCACTTTCAGTGAAATATATTCACCTTAGATGCTTTACCAAACAAATGAATCAGTGCTACTAAAAACAATGTGATACATCAAAACAAAACAACTTCCTAATATTTAACATAGCCTCTTTATATTTTCATATATTTCTACCAGCTCAATTATTGTAATAATGAGTAGTACATTTTGCACTGTCTTTTTGCACCTAATACATTTACATATCTCAACAGTCTTTTGAATAAGCCCTTTGTAATTTCCTTGGTTTTTAAAACTCTTGGCTACCACAGGAAAGAATTTAAGTGATTTCTTCCTGCTTATATATTTCTACTTTTCATATAATGTTTTAAATTTCTAGGAGTATGACAGAAGACAAAAGAGACCAGACATCATTGGGATAGCAATTCTAAAATTACATATAGTCCTCCCCAAGAATGTGGCAATATACCTTGTATATCACAGCATAGGAGGAAAACAATTTCATTGATAGGTTTATACTTCAGGGTTTTAAGGAATGAACAAACTCTGCTGATTGATATTAACCCTCGAAGACTTTCTATATGCACAAAGGTGTCTCAGCTTCTAGCAAACTCAAAAGAATAGCAGCTCCCTCCTCAAGAACAGTGAAAATGAGTCCTAGCATTGTATGTTATATATTGTGAAACAGAAAATGCTCAATGTAAAATAGGTTGAAAGGGGAAAATGTTGAGATTGTAACAAAAAAGTAAGGAAATAAATTTTATGTATATGGGGGGGTGGTAGGGTGGGTAGGGCTATGGGAAAAAATGAGAATTAAGTTGTGTCTTATACTGGTACAAATCCCCATTATGGAGTGCAATCATGATGTGTATATGTAATGTACCAATAAAGATTAAAAAAAAAAAAAAAAAACCAGGGAAGATCAAAATTTCAAATGACCTCAGAGTTCCAGCAGAGTGTGAACTGATAAACAAACATCTCAGATAGACTTAAGAAAAACATGGGAGCAGGTGCAAAATGAAGTACATGTTTCATCCACTCTTTCTCCACAGCCTTCTCCACTCAGCTTCCTGGGATGTGCTCCAGGTTAAAAATACTGAATCACTAATTCCAATTTATTATGTATAAAAGATTTACACAGAAAACAGTAGAGAAGAGGAAGGCAGGAAGGAAGGAAAGAAAGAGGGAGAAAAGGAGGAAAAGAATAATCAGTTCAAAACCTCTTCATACAAACTTCATAACACAGCGTTTGCATTGACTAGTTTTATAGAAGTAAAGCTAATCACAAAGGGAAGATGCTCCATAAAAGTGATTACTGGGATCAAAATGAAAGTGCTAAGCAAACAGCATCAATGAAAAGAAATGTCATTTGTAATAATGTACAGTGCACATTCAAGAAAAACAGAATTAGATGCTGGGCTTTAGCAGATATAATTATACTGCATGATACGCTAAGGCACAAAAGGAGCTGAACCACTCTTTCCAAATCACAAAGCTGTAAAGCACCCAGTAGTCCAGTAGTAAAGAAGGACAGGAGTGTTTACTTCTTTCATTTGTATAAACTATTTCTTCCCACAACAAAATCTTAGGATGAGCAGCACAATTAGGATTTACAGAATGATTGTTTTACATCTCAACTCATTTTCCAAGTGATTTCATTTCTTCCATAAGATGAACTACACGGGATAATAAAAAGTCTCACGTAGTGTGCATTTTTCTAGATTTGCCTTTACTACTAGAAAAAAAGGAACTTCTATCTTTGTCTTAGAGTTGCCTTCACCATTTGGCTTGAGAAACTATACTTGACAAGAGGGGAGAAAAAATGTCCTATAAGTCAGGGAAAGACATTACTGAGAAAATTTGGCCTTCTAGTAGCAAAATGTTCACCCTAACATCTCAATATTCTTTAATTTATATTCATGTCAAGGTCTATATGATACCAGATATCTGAAGTTATCCTCAAAGCCATCTGTGGGAAGTAAGGGTTAGATAAGAGAGCATGTGAAGTAATAGTGGGCACAAGTGTGAGGAAAGCCATCAAAGAGGGAATTCTATCCCAAGACAAGGGCCCAAGGGCATTTGCTGTTGGAAAATATTTCCAGGCTATCAATATTAGCAAAAAGGACAATTAGTAAGTATGAAAATGGATTTTATAAGGCAAATAAAATGTACATCATCAGAGTAAGATAAACCACTCACAACTTTAAGTCATTTCCCCATGTTTTTTTGTTTGGTTGGTTGTTTTTTGTTCATGTAGATTTTTTGTTTTTTGACAGAGTTTTTGGTGAAAGCATCTTGGAAGTTTTAAGTACACCCATACTCAGCAAATTTTTCAAGGCTATCATTGAGAACATGAGGAACTTAAATAATATATTAACAAAAATTGAAATATATAAGCTACATTAGGCTTGAAATTGAAATACAGCTCTAGATGTATTGAACCTTAAGTGTGATTTTCTAATGATTCTTTTGTATTTAAATTCCCCCATGACTAAGGTTTTATAAGTAATAGTGATTTGATGGAACTCCACAAGGGTACATTCTACCACCTATTCTTTTTTAATTTAGGTTTTTGAGACAGGGTCTTGCTTTGTAGTTCAGACTGTCCCTGAACTCAGTATATAGCCCAGGCTAGTCTCGAACTCACAGCAGTTCTTCTCCTGCTATGTCTCCTGAGAGCTGGGATCACAGGCATCAGCCACCTCGCCCAGCATTGTGGTATGTGGTGCATGAGATGAAACTCAGGACCTTGCACTTGCCAGGCAGATGCTGGAACCACTGAGCCAAATTCCCAGCCCAGATATTCTATAATTAGGACAAATTCTCATAAACAATCCTTTCTAATGACTTTTATTCAAAGAAGATTATCACAGTCCTCTTCTGTCAACAATTGCTTCAGATGTGCTCTTCCGACTGTACGACCCACAGGCTATCTTCTCACACTGACTTGCTCTGCAACCTCCCACACTGTGCCTCTCTGAGCTATCTCTTCTTTGCAGTTTAGTTCAAACAACAATGACATGAAGTAGGGAGGGGTGCCCTACATTAGTGCCTGTGAATTCAGAGATGAACCCACAATAAAGAAAAATAATTTTGTCTTAAGACATTTGTCATCTTGCAAAGATGGAGAACTAATTAGGCACTTATTGTATAACAAATACTACAATAAAAATTTAGTTGACATACATTATTTCTATTATTATATCAATTAAACCCCTTTCATCTATTCTAATATTAAGGTAGAAAAATAAGGAAGAAGAGAGATGAAGTCATTTTTCAAATCTGTATACCTCCTGAGGGGCAAACCCAGTACAAGATTTCAAGTCTGACTCCAAACTCTCGACTTAGCCCCTACTTAAAAAACATAAATGAGGGAGGAAAAAAGAGTGATAATAGTAATCAGTGAGCAATTTTTAAGATCCATGGCTCCTGACAGGAAATACCAAGATTATTCTCATTCAATTAAAACATTCTGCTGGGTCTGCCATGTTGCTGATGCAAAGTAAAGCATATAGAAATGAGGCCTTATGAAAGGCTGTTCAGTGTGTTCACATTTGTCAGAGAGGTTTGTAGACTACAGCACAACCACCTTTTCAAACTGTTACCCAGCCTATAACACATTAGTGTGTAGGTTCTGAAGAATCAAAGCAACAGGAAGAGATCAGATAGCCAAACACAGCATGTGGATCTATCTGCTTGGAATTAAGTGGGGCAAATAATGAAATAAAAAGCAAACCTGCTACAATAAAATTTAACTACTCCCACTAACAGATTTGCAAAGTTCCTTGGGGACTAGCAGAGCCACTAAGCTGGTAAGTCTGAAAGCTAGCTGCATTCTGTCTAATGTTCCCTTCAACATCCCATAAAAATTCTCTGAGATTGTGTCAGGGATTTAGCTCAGTGGTTCTGGCACCTGCCATCCAAGGGCAAGTCCCTCAGTTTGATGTCTAATACCCCAACAGAAAATTATCTGAGATTGATTAATTTTAAGAGGTCCAATTCTCAAATATTGTGAGGTAGTATCTTAGGTGTTTCAGGACCGTGACATTCAGCTGAATGTCTTACAAATGCTATACTCACTAAATATCGGTTGCCTACAGTTTTTGATGTTTAGGCATTACGCACTTAATGATTCATTTCCCTTGTGAAAAGGGAAGTGATACTCTCTCATAACTCCCGAGTCACTTTCTGGCTTTAGAAAAATATGTAAGAAAATGTTGTTATATTTGATTCATCAAACAAAACAATAGCTGTAACATTCTTCTTATCACATTACTAGGAAACTTTTTTGGGGACTTATTAAATGATGGAGACATGCTTTCTTTTGTAAAATGATGATTTAAAGAAGGGGTAGGGAGTTATTGTTTAATTATGAAACATTAATGAGAGTTTACTGTATGCTAGCCATTTTACTGAATCCAGCTCTGAAAACCAAAATGTATAAAATATACCAAAGATGAGCATTTGTCTCATCTATAACTTATTACCCATTTTAGGCTCCTTAGCTGCAAAAGCAATTAATGATCCTATTAGCAAATGTGTAAACAATGGATATTAAATATACAAACATATCCATTTAGCTATTCTTTATTGCTAATAAAATAAATTGTCTCTTTTCATAAAATGTTACACAAAAAACAGTTCACACATAAATTGTACTTACACATGAAAAATGCTCTAAGTATGCTGTGGTAAAAAACGATAAAGGTTTCTAGAAATAAGAAACACTAGAATAATTAACCACCTCTTCAAATCTAACTGCCTAGAGCCTTCACTGTAGCATTTATAAAAGAGTTAAAGGTATACTTTCAAGACTTCTTATAAACAAGACAACTTTACTATACCTTTAGAAATTGTTTCTGCAATTATATTAACACTTTGCTTTAATGCAGTTTCTCTATGAGATGTTTCCACGTATTCAGATGCTGACTATAAAAACAAAGCAAAATGTGAAATTTAAGTTACAATAAAAAATTTAAACCCTACTGCTAAAAATTCAGAGGTGTTCATATTCCCATCATTCTCTTCAAATAACTGTCCAGTCTTTTACTTCACAATGGCAAAGTAGGTAATGAATATAAATGCCTTATATTTGTAGAGCACTCAGATTTTTATTTTCAGTAGTAACACACATGAGGTACACTGAACAAAGCAACTAAACTGGAGTATTTTTTTCATTACAGAAGTTTAACATCCACATATAAAAGCATTTATAATGCACTAATATAGAGTATATAGCTAGAAAAGTTCATTTTTCTGTAATCAGCATAAAAAGCAAGAACAATAATATTTCAAAAGCCCCATAATTGCCCTTCATGCTTCTTCTAGTCAACAGTCAACACCCCCTACCCAACTCAGAGTATTTATTAATGTAGCTTTTATTGATATAAAATAATTGTGCATGTTCAGCAACATCCTACACAGGGAACTATGTAGTATATATTCTTTTGTTTGTAGTTTTTCCCTACAACATTTATGATTCATCTATATTGTTATGTGCATTGGACATTTTATGTATTGTTTTTATTACTGTTCTTGTAATATATTATATTGAATGAATATAATACAATATTCTTATTCATTGCCCTGTCAATTGATATTTGAGGCTCTGCCAGTATTGTATATAATGTGAATATTTTAAACAAAATTTTAAAGGTATCTAAAAACTAAAACTAAATCATACAAATAAGACCAAAAACTAAGTAAAACCAGCAACTACAAGTGGTGTAAAATTGAGGATATAAAAAACAATCCACTACTGAACAGATACTATTGAAAAGTCAGACTACAAAAAGGAAGGCTTAAATATGAGACAAAAGACTTTCATATGAATAACAAATTGTCTGTTTAGATTTCAGGGTCAGTGGGGGTAGTTTCAGTTAGGAAGAACTCCACTGACAGTCTGACTAAAGCACATGGATTATACCCCTAGTAGAAAATTTGTCTACATTTTGAAAATATCATGAGACTTTTCAGAAGACTGAGATTAAGAATGAAACTAATTAACCTTGCAAAGGAAATGTGCCTGGAACACAACATTCAGCCTGTGGAATGAGTATTGCTGGTTGCATTTAGACAGATTTATAGTCAGAATTGGAAGCAAAAGGTAGAAGAGAAAATTCTGAAAAATATATATTTTGGAACAAAGATATCACATATAAAGTAACATATGGAGTTCAGAAAAATATACTACAGGTGAAAGAAAATGACTCTAGATGGAAGGTATAAAGTACAGAAATAACAAGTAAAATTCAAAAAAATCCAAACATTGATTGTACACACATAATAAAAGAACAAACAGATGATAGAAAACTCTCAAAACTCAACACAGTAAAAATCAAACACTCCAATCTGGACATGGGTGAGGAACATGAGTCATTTCACCAAAAAGTATCCTGAATGGCAGTTGAGCACAAAAAAATATCTAACAATAGTATACATCTGTCATACACTGTTAGCAGAATATAAAATGATATAAACACACTGGAAAACAGTTTGACAGTTGCTTTTAAAAACTAACCACAGGGCCCAGTAATGGTACTTCTAGGCATTTCGCCAGAAAACTAAGATGCATGTCCACCAGAAATCTTGTACATAAATATTCATGGCAGCTTTATTTGCAATAGCCCCAAACTGAGACCATATCTCTCTGGAAATGAATGGTTCAATGAAAAGTAGTATATCTGTATCATATACTAGTACTCAATAATAAAATACAACAGTTTATTACTACACTCAACTTGGATAGGTGAGGGTATTCTGCAGAGATTAAAATGACAGAAGTTATGATATTCTGAAAATGACAAACTGATTAGGGATGAAAAATGGGTAACATTTATTGAGATACGTTACATGTATTCAGAAATATGCTAAAATGAAGACCATTATTCTGTATGACTAATGGGTCCTAAGAATCCTAAAGATATCACTCTGTTTTTACTATTTGAACAGTTGGCCTTGAAATGTAAGCTGACAATCTGTCATTTATCTGAAAGTCGTACCTCAACTAATTCAGTATACATATTCCTTTAAAACACATTTAAATAATTGAAATACACATGTGCACATGGTTTCAGTGGCAGTATAAAGGAAATCATCACATAATAACTAATTAAAAGAAAATTTGGGGACTTGGATATAAGTGATATAGTACCTGCGTAGACAAACAAATCTCAAAATTTTTTTAAAAGTTTCACCAAGTGGTAATGGTATGTAAACCCCAGTATCATGCCGCAAAAGCAGTGGTTAAAATTTTTAGCTTTAGATATTATAATAAATTAAAAGGCCTGAATACAAGGTATGAAACATATATTTCAAATATTCTAAAACAAAATGCTAATCTCAAAAGGAATAAAAATAGAAATAACAAAGGTAAGAGTAGAAATTAATGATCTCGAAGGCAAATGTTAATCTGTAACAAAGATAAGGTGGTTCTTCACAAAGACTAATATCTCTATCTCTGCGTATAAAATAACCAGAAGAAAAAAAAAGAAAAAAAAATGAGATAATTTAAGTATTTAAAAGGAAGACATAAATACACATATCACATATACTGTTAAAATATGGGGGGGGGGAGTCTTGATTTCCTTATGCCAAGTTAGAACCATAGAGAAAATGAACAAAGAACTAGGAAAACATAACAAATAAAGGGTCTGACGGATGATAAAACAAGTATTTTTAAGAGATTATTAACTATAAGGCTGGATAAATGAGTGTAGGAACATCCTTATCCTTTCTAGTAGAAGAAGTCAGGAGACTATAAGTACTATTGGGTTTGGATAAATGCCCTTCCCAAATGCCATTCAATCACTGGCACAAGGAGAGTACATAATCACTTAGGTAAGACCCTTGATAATCAGTTTCTGTGGCAAAATTCAAGAAACTGTTGTTAGAAGGACCCTAAGTGGGAATATAGTTCTCAAAGGGACCAAAAAGGGAGAGGGAGTGTCCTTCTCCTCCAAAGACTATAAACTATCCCCATAAACATTCGTATTCTAGCTATATTACTCTAATATTGAAAGGGCACTCAGTAATGTACATAAGAGTTCCTCAAAGCTAAAATGAAGACCTACATATCTTCCATTTTTCATAGAAAAAAAATAGGTTTCTAGTTACGTGTCTGATGGTGGTGTAATAGAAAATAGTACACTTTAAAACTTGATCTAAGGCTGTAAAGACATTGAGAAATCATCTATAGTATGATTCAATAAGGTGGATTTAAAACAAATGTCACTTTAAACTCTAGTATTCTATTCTTTACACAAGATCAATTTGTTTAAAAACCAATTTGTTTCTTTGAAAATATGAAGTAACTGGAAGAAATGAAGAAATAATCTCAGGAAACTGTGGAAAGCAACCATATGAGAAGTCCTAGAACTAAGAGTTAATGATTCACATCACTGTGTCATTTTTACCAGTTATTTGATTCCAGTTTTCAGTGACTCATCTTTTTCACATCTCTAAAAGCTCTTGCCCATACCTGAATAGGGGCCAGGACTTTACCAGGAACACATTAAACAAGACACAAAGATCATTAATAACAAAACAATTTATGACTGAAAATTCATAGAGAATGTAGAGAAATAAACTTCATTCCTTGACAATTTTTGTGGATCTCTCATTGATTTCCATGGCACTATGTTTAAGCAGCATCCATGTGTTTTAAGACAATTTGAATTCTAGCACCTAAGTTCTATTTCAGATAAGCAAACCAAAGGTGTAATAAGCTTTCTCCCAAATTGATTTCCCCTCTGTTAGCTCTTTCAATAACTTGAGCTCCTTGAATCATAATGACGCTATTCAACATTTTATTTGTTCGTGTATCCAAAAACATATTGTGAAATATTTTTAAAGTATTGTCAAAGAACTGACTTGGATCAGAAAACCTATTCATTATTTTCACAAGTAAATATTAAACATCTCTCTGTCCAGTGCACTTTGCTAGATGCTGGTTGACTTTCTTCCAATCTTTTTTTAAGCAAATAGAATAATGTAAGTCATATCATTCAGAAACTTTCACAAAATGAAATTTTCCTTATTATTTTATTCTTGAACAAATGTACACACTGATGCATTAAGTGTTCATGAAAACAAGGATATGGAATAGTCTACTTATTTGGGGTCTTGCAGTATACCTTAACCTTTATTACCTTAATTTACGTATCTCTAAAGTGAGCAGTGTGGATGACAGTAATAATGCTATCTCACTGGCTTATTGTCAACATTAAATAAGTTTATACATCTGAAGCACTTAGAATTTGGTCTGGCACAAAAAGTTGGATTCGGCGCCTATGCACATATGTATATGTATTGTTTTAGCCTAAGACCTCTAAGATACCTTATTTATAGTCTCCTATTAAGGAGTTCATTAATGATATTTTGTTAGGGTGTATAAATGGGTACAGTAAAGATGATATTTTAAAGAGAAAAAAAAACAGAGCAAAGAAAAATGAAAACGATGTTTTTGTACAATGGGGACCACTTCACAGACTACTACAAAACCAAGCAGATTGGTTTTCTTGCCACATACAACTTTTCCAGAAGAGCTATGGAGAACGTTCACTTATTTGGGTTATTGGTGAGAGGAGAAAAGAGGGGAAACAGGTCTGCCAGTTCCCTCCCACCTGCCTTTCATCACTGAATTGTCTGCAATGCAAACATCCCTGCATGTTGTAAAACTTCTCCGAGGCCTGGCAAGAAGTCAGATCCCACACATAGTATGGTTGTATTTTATTTTAATCATTTTTTAATATTCTCCTTGCTGTCAATCAAGATATAGCATGGAAACCAAAACTAACACCAAGGTTGCTTTTAAATAAAACCTCTCCTTCACAGTTCTCACCACAGTGATCAAAGCACAGCTTTGGATTAGACAAGCAATTCTCAGTGCTGAACCTGCTCATTGCTAGCTCTGGAAATTATTTAAGCTGTCTAAGTCTTGATTCCTTCATCTATAAAATGAAAATGTTAATACCTATCTCACAAAGCTGTTGCAAAGGATGAATGAGCAGTGAAGTAATTAGAGCTATGATTGGCACATCAATGTTCAATAAATGTTTACGACTACCATAATCATCACTGCATACAAATGAAAAGCCTGGAAAAGCCCATCCAGGCAAATTGCTGAGAATCTATTAGGATAGCACTGAAAAGGACCCAGGTTACAGTTACACCAGAAAAGTAAATCGAGTGATGTTCATGATGGATTAAATCAGCATAGAAAGCTTAAACTAATAATTGAGAACTCAAACTATATATGTCCCTCATTTGACATGCATGATCCAGAAATTACCATGCACCTCCTTTGCTTCCATTTCATTTATAGAAGCTGTCATAAAGTTAACTTCCAGACTCTTGACTCTTTTACAGCGGTACTCAGAAATGCATCATTAGAATTAAAATACATAGAGACCAGATGTTGTAAAATCCTGTTTTATTGTGTTAACAAGTCATACTAGAGCTTCAACATCTGTAGTGATATTCACTAAAACATATTTGTAACAACACTGCAGAGAGCAGTATCACCACAGTGCTAGTGATAGATGCCTGAATGTGAGATGCTTGAAATTTACAATAGAAATCTTAATGAAGATTGTGCTGTTCATGCCCTTGCTGCTTGTGGCTACAACAGGGTATTACCTGCTATTAAAATGAACACATTACACAAGAGATATGTATCTTATATAGAGACAAAAACATCTTAGAATTTTGAAAAATACATGACTTACTAACTTAGAGGAAGAAAATTAAAAGCTTCAATTCCTTTACACTTCTTACTTGTCCTTGTTTTTGTTTTTGGTATTATTTTATAGACGTTTGTTTGCCTCAATTCATTATTCTGTATTTTGATGTATTTCAAAAACTGAACCCAGTGATGTAACAATTAAGGGCTGTCAGTTAAGATAAAGAAAAAAAATTAATACTATTTTCTTTCCATTCCAATTATATATAGCACCAAGAGTCTTAGCTCAGCCTTCATATGTTAACCTGTATTCAAAGAAATTGTCAGCATATATGGTGCATGAAAAATGAACTACAGTTTGGGGATTGATCTACAAAGATGCTCTTAGTAACCTTAAGAATCTTCAGTTATGATAGTTAAAACTGTCATTCTCATTCACTGCCTCCACCTGAAGATATTTATTCAGGAGATCTAGTACAGTAAGTAGGTATATTAGTATTCTCACTGCTCACACACATGTTGCTTAACATCTGACCAAAAGGAGAGTTTACTGGTTAATATTTTCAGCATGTCATTGGCTGGCTCTAAGGCAGAGACATCGTGGCAGATGGCTTAGCAGAGCAAAGCTGCTAGTTCGTGGCTGCTGTGAAGAAGTGCAGGGGAAGAATGCAGAGTGGCATCGGTGAAGAAACAGACACAGAGGACCGCATCCCCATGATCTACCCAGAAACACCCAGAAAGACACTCTACCAATCCCCAGGGTAAATCTCCAAGCTGATCAAGCTGAAACTGCATCTGAACCCCCACATTCCACTCCTTTTCAAATTTGTATTCAACAGCAAATTAATAATTCTGCTCAAAATAATAGGAGTATAATTCATTCAATTAAAAATGCAGTGATGGTTCCTCCCCCTAAGCTCAACAGTTCCAGTATGACTCAAAAGTCAAATTTCAAGTGTTTTTTGAGACTCAAGGCAAACTTCTTAGCTGTGAACCACCACATTAGTTTTGAAACATTTTAAAAATTTAAAAAAGAAAAACAAGTTACACAATTCTGACTTACAATGATATAGGCTAAATACTACCTTGTGAAAAGGAAGGAATTGTAGGATAGAAAATAACTGCATCAAAACAAGACCAAAACTCAGGAGAGATATCATTAAGGCCTATTGCTCCATACCCACCATCCAAGGTTTACGGTAGAAAAATAAATTTGAGCTCCAAGGAGTTCAACAGCCACAGCCCTACAACCTGGCCAACTGCAGCCCATGTCACTCTCTGCGTATCTCCACTGTGGCCTTTAACTCTCCTCCGCAGACATTCCACATTTCTGGCAAGCCAGCCTCCTGGGATCTACTGCACTTTTGGCTTCCCTGCCCTGGCTTCATGCACTGACCTTTGACAGCTTCCTTCCCTGGCCTTCATGCCTTCCTGTGAAAACTGAGTGGAAGTGTCTCTAATCCCACAACTCTTACGTGTAGCACATCACGCTATCAGACGTAGTACTGATGCCTGTGTAGGAAATGACTGAAGTAGCCTCAGAAGGGCTGAAAACTGAGCAAGCTGAGTTGATTCCTGCAGAACCAACTCCCTATTCAGCCTTTGAGTAGGAGTTCCAGGGATTCTCTTCTCTTATTAAAATTCTAGCAGTTTTCCACTCTTGTGCCAGAGCAATAAGGGCAAGCATGACCCACACAGACACATCTAAAAGTGTGTTTCACTGATCAGTGCATTTTTTAATTCAAAACTTTATTGATACATTACATTTATGTATATCATGATTGCACTCCACAATGAGAATTTGTACCAGTATAAGACACAACTTAATTTTCATTTTTTCCCATAGGCCTACCCACTCTACCACCCCCCATATACATAAACTTTTTCTTTCGTTTTTGTTATAATCTCATTATTTTTTCCCCTTCACCCTATTTCACTTCGAGTATTTTCTATTTCACAATATATATCATACAGTTCTACAACTCATTTACATCTTCATTTTCTCGGTGCATTTTGATGCTGAGCTCATCAAATTGGTCTTTTCCTTAAATCATACAGTAGTTTTCAATGAATGTCCTGCTTAATTATCCTGGAGTAGTTAATTCGTGGATCTCATGTTTTGCAGGAGATTCAAATATGTACAAGGCATTTATAGACCAGAGTCACAAAAATGGAGACTTGAACCAGTATCTATTCCTTCCATAAAAGACTTGAATACTGACAAGATTACAAGTTAGAGAATATGTGGAATTCACATCTCGTAAGCTTGTTTTCTCAATTTCAATGAAAATCACAACTATCTCATCTGAAAGTGATTGTTTTTCTCGGTATTTCTTATTCTTGTTGATGTATTTGCTTTAAATAAAACCCGATCCATTCAACTGGCTTCTAAAAACTACCCATGCTTTATACATCTTTGTCTGCTACTGGGAAAGAAGTGCTCTCTTACAGATTTCAAAGACATTATCATGCATATAACCAATGACATTTTGTAGGGAACTTCTAGTAAATCTAAAATACATTTCACTTTGAATTTTGCTTCTTTGATTCCTTGCCAGTTTTCCTATTTGAATTCTATGCATTTTTCCACTCTGTTGTTTAATGATGTTCCAAGATGAACCCCTGCAGCTCCAGAGTAGCCCTAGCAGAAAACTCACATTTGGATGAGACAAATTCATATCATATAGGCTGCCATAGAGATAATGAGTATAGATGCTTCAGGCAGAATGGACATTGACCAAGTGTGGAAAATAAGTTTCACTTCAGGCTAATTCTAGTTTATTAGTATCAGTAATGGCTTCCCTAAAGGACTGGGTAACAACAGACTTAAGGAAGAATTTCCAAGGAATATTTCTACATGAGGAGCAATAACTCAGTGGAAGAAAAGATACTTCTAAAATTTTTGTTATACTAATGCTAAAGATACCATAGAGACATCCAATGAAGCTCTACTGGGATTATCTAATTTAGAAAAAATTGTATGTTGATGCAGTCACATCTTTCTATGGGTAGCTCAAATATCAAGAATATTAGTACTGGCTAAATAGTAAGGTACAGAAATCTAAACTAATGTCCAATAGGGAAACAAATTTCAACACTTAATTACTCACACACGTTGGGGAAAATGTGTGCACTTGGTTATACCTTCCTGTCCACTCCTATATGTGAATAACTAATCAATATTCTCTCTTCCTAAACAGAAGATATACTCAGTGAAGCAAAGACAAAGACATTAGGAATAATGAGAAATTAGAAAATTTCAGTAAATAGACAACTAATAAAAGATCCAGGAAAAAAATCTTTTAACTGATATGTGCAATACTCCAAGTGAGTATTTGGCTCCTTAAGCTTGTTGGACCACAATTTTCTTCAATTGAGAAATGTGGGCTTGGGTTCATCTGACAGAGAAACACACCACAATGTAGGAAAACTGCTGACACAGCACTGAGAATGTAGTTTCACTTCTGCAAAAAACAAACCAATCACTGCCAAAATAAATCAACTCTACACAAGTTATCTGTCTATAGTTCATTCTCTTTAACAATGTCATCCCATTCTAAGCACAATTCACATAACATAGTAATTGTTCGATAAATGTTATCCTTTGTGATGATTATGATTGTTTCTAATTGTGTTTTGAACTGTCTTTTTAAAAAAAGATGAATGTCAAGGCACACGACGTGTTTTACCTGGGTTTTGGGAGCTCCCTAAAAGAACAGAGGCCAAGACAAGATAAAATAATTTAAAGGGAGATTTCCAAAAGCAAAGTCTAATTTCAAAATTCAACTCCCAGTTCTATATAGAATTCATCCACTACTAATTAGCTTCTGCCATCTGTGCTTCTCTTCTGTTTAATGTGAATAGTTTTTATCAAAAGATCCCACTGAAGTGTCTTGTTAATACTAATCATGAAATGATTAATTTCTAGGTGATGACTTACAGAGTATTAATCGTGTCCAAATAATGTGGTAGGAATGTGACTGTGATATGTATTTAACAAGACTGAACACAACTGATTTTGTTCTGTCATGTCATTGAAGCTGTTTGAATGAACTGTGAGGTCTGCCCTCTGGAGAGGCATATACCATAACTGACACAAAGTGATAGCAGCTATATTGTAATACAGCAGGAGGGGAAGGTGGAAATAAGGTTATACTTCTTCCCTCATCTTCTGAATTCCATACAAAAGTTGCCTGTTGCTATGCGTACAAATGAGGAATCAGTCTGTGAACTTGAAGCTAATAGGTTACACCGATGTGTCAGAGCTTATCACGGGCACTGAAGAGTGACACACATTCCTATTACCAAGTTGTCCACAACTAGTAAGTAAAAGGAATTAAGTTTGTTAATTTATCGGTTAGGAATCTGCTATGTCATATACAAAAATCTAAATTATCCTCATAAGAAACCAAGTAAGAAAAATATTATCTTTTTCATTCTAAACTGGGGCAAGTGAGAGGTAGGGAAACATAATTTTTAAAAAATCATTTCTATAGTCCAAGAGACACAGCAATGATCTGAATTTAGAAAATGACATTTAAATTGCGTTGTTTTTGCAATAATGTCACATGATCAAAGTACAAGATAACTGGGAAAATAGTTTGAAAAATATAAAATTTACTAATAAGCTACATGCAAACATGCAAATCTATCAGGAGCATTTTTTGCAATTCTGCATCAAAGTCTTGAGGATAAAGGATCCCTCCACTTTCACGATTAGTAGAAATGCAGGATTTATGGGTATGTGGGACTATAGCAGTTGTCTTTAAATGTGTTGGAGCATATGTACTAATTTAATGTGAATCCCACATACTGGAACCAAGGTGTTGAAATGTTCACTTACTTTGATGAGGGAAAAAACAACTTTCATCATTTTTGTTACTTCTTACTTTATGTCGGGCAGAGCTAGAAATTTTACCTGCTTTTTAAACTATCTCTTTTTATTAGACCAGTACAGGACTGTGATATGCAATGAATACGTTCATCATGGAGAGGTGGTACAGTTACATAAGACATCTTACCCCTGTTTATGTCCCCTGCCTCTCCCCCCCTCCTCCCTCTATCTCTTGCTCTCTTTCCCAGTTCCGTGCTTTGTATTGTCTATATTTTATTTTACTCAGTATACATACCTTGGGTTTAGATAGAATTAGCATCCTTATTTTATACATAAAGCAGCTGAAGAAATTTAAATAATTCTCTCAAGGTAGTAAGCAGCAAAGCAAGGATTTAATTCATATATATATATATATATTTATATATATATATATATTACTATAAAAATCATGATTGTTAAATCCTGACCCTAAGTAGGTCTTGGTTTTATACTTATTCCAGGAACAGGAATTAACTCAAGAGAGCGTGGAAAGTATCAGAAGCTAACACCTTCCAGAAGGAAAATTAAAGCTGTTTCATAATTGAGAGCTTCGGCAGAATAAAGTCAACCTCCTCGAGCAGAACTGTTTGCTAAAATTAAGTGGAAAGCCTAAATGAATGATAAAAAAACCCAAAGTTTACCATATAATTTTATCATTACTGTTTGACACCAGTCAAACAGCATCTGTGGTGTTTTTGTCCACATGGTAGAATTATACAGAATGTCTTTGATAACTGAAAACACATCCAGAGAAAAATCTCACACTGACTGCAATGTGTGCCCAGCCAATGAGGACAAGTGAGGAACACTCAGATAACCCAGGAAGGCTCAAATGCAAAGGCAGAGAGACTCTGGTGAGCATGGGAAAGAAGAATTTAAACATGCGATTTAAGAAAAAACAGACTGTGATATGTGGATACACAGAGAGAATATCCATGTATTTCGTTCATATACAAAGGGCAAACTGAAGATGTGCAGTTAAAATTCCAAGCTAGAAAGTATGTCAACTCAGAATAACATCTCTGAACTTGTAACTCTGTCATCAGGAAAACCTCCTTCTTATAATATTATTTATGGGACATTTTCAATGAGAAGTCAGTTGTTGAATATGGTACAGAGAAAGTTCTTTTCATGGTAAACTCATAGTTCTATTTTCTTGAGTTATAAAGTCATGTAAAATATCTACTAGATGGTTTGAAATACATGAAATGATCAAAGTACTTTTTGCATTTCTCATGAGATGACATGGTTTCTGGCTTTGCAAATCTGGACATAGAAATTAAATAATTTCTATGAGTCTTCATAATTTAAAACTGATATTAGAATACCTGATAGAATTACTACAATGAAGGAATAATATCATCTGGGTTAGTATTCAGCACATTTCTTGCCTTACTATAAATATTTATCAGTAAATTGGAATTGTTGTGTACTACACAGAATGCCAATAATTACATATATTCTCATTTTTAAACAGGCAGAAACTGAGCACTAAGAACATAAATGATAGAAGTATGTTCCAAATCTAGAATAACTGCCTTCAACTATCTTTTGTTGACCTAGTTTTTCCTCAAGAATTTCCACTAAAGATTTCCTCACCGCATAGATAACTTATTGAACATAACCTATCCCACAATGTTTTTGCTTTTTGAGGTACTGAAAAAGAAAAGACAACGATTGTTCCCAAGGTGGTCATCACTCACCTAGAGACAAAGCAATTAAAATTTGAAATAAGGAAAACACTGTGGTAAAGCTGAGGTATACTGGAGTCTAACATACATGAGATGCGTCTGGAATTGGCAGGGATTGTGGTGTAACTTCTATAGGGAGAGCCCAGATGTTAGGTTAAAAAATGGCAGAAGATAGAACTAAGATTGCTAGTGTCAATATGTGCTGAGCACCAGTTCGTGGAATTCTTGTCCCAGAATATACGACTTTAAGTAAACAAAATCTTCACTATTTGCTTCAAGAAACCACTGTAATTCAATTATCCTAGCAAACAGCTTAGAATAACAAATTTAAAATTTGGAAAAAAGTACTCATTATCATACCACAGTTTACTTTAGTGAAACTCATCCAATAAAGTTATCTTACATTGTTCTTCTACTCCAATTATTATGACACAGCCTTGACCCAGTGCCAATCATTTCTATTCCTTGAAAGACTTGCCTGGAACCTCTTGAGCCAAGACTTCAAAACCATAAAAACAGGTTTCTTTGATCTCACTTCTTTAAGATGCCTTTACAATTCTATAAGAGAGCTGCATTTCTATTGCAGAGATTCCAGTTAAATTAACTGTTCTTTATCAATATGGTTTTCAGGTGCCACAATCAATAAAAGTATAGACCAAATGTTGACACTTTATGTAAACATTCATAAAGAGTTAAAGTCTTAAAAGGAGAGATAAGGACTACTGAAGCTTGTACTATGCAAGTTTCCTATGATTATTTTGTTACCTTAATAATGAAAAAGCTTATCTCTCTGCTAAATCATATTGTCATGACGGTTGTTTTTTATGCACTTTCAGTTTATAAACTTCTAAGTTGATGTGTTTGGAGTCATCTCTGTGTTGCAGTGAAGAATGTAAATATGAAGAATTAAAGGAAAGACTTCTCTCATAACAACTGATGCCCATGGCAAGGCCTCAGGCTGTCTTTAAGCTTTAGAGTACTAGGAACTATAATATTATTTTGAGTAACATAGGGTTTGGGGAATAATAAGAACTATAAGGCATCTATAAAATTATGTGACATAATTCTGCTGAAAATTTCCCTAATGTGACTTAACAGTAGAACCTACATGGAATTCTTTAGATTTCAACTGCCTTAAAACTGTCTCTTAATTTATGTTTGGATCCATAAAGCTTAACAGTGTTCACTAGAAACCACCAGTCAAGGATAGTCCAACACCTGCACAGAAAGTATTATATTCTTGGCTCCTTGACATAATCTTTACAAAGCATGGAGCAATAATCAGGGACACACATATGACTGGGTAGGGCACTCCCTGCACATGATCAACCAAATAACTGAGTAGATATGAGTTGTCTTTGGGACTATATGCTGATCATAGTGTGAACACACTGGAAGAGAGATTCCATCTTCTCAGAGCAAGGATCTGAATTATAATTCGAACAAATTATCACATGGGATAGTATAGATGTGGATGTAACAATGACCATGTTTACTTTGCTACACTGATTGCTACGTGGATCTCAGTGTTCCTGTGTATTTTGAGAGCTATAGAGAATTGTAGTATGCTATGCCCAATTAAATGTTTATAAAATCCTTGCAGATAAAAGTACATACACCTTAGAGTGTATATACCTCAATGAACATATATCTGTTTGCTCCTTCATTGAAACACTGATATTAATACAAAAGGCATGTGGAACCCAGATCTGAGGCTTGTGACCTAGTCTCAGTTTTAATCTTCAAAAGCCTAATGTTATCTAATAAATAGAATAAAAACAAATCAATGGCTATACTATGAAGTTGAATGTTGTTAAAGCCATAAAAGAAATAAAGAGATACAGGAAAACAAAACTGTCAGAAGACATCATGTGTGCACATATGTATGTACATATGTATGTATATATGTATGTTTGTGTGTATATCTATATACATATATACTTATACTTATAAATATATAAGTATATGTTTATACTTATATAAGTATATACTTATACTTATATACTTATATAAGTGTATACTTATACTTATATACTTATATATATACTTATATATATATATTTTATGTATATATAAGTATAAGTATAAATATAAGTATAAGTATATACTTATATACTTATATAAGTATATACTTATACTTATAAATATATATACATATACATTTGCACTATATATATATACATATATATATATATGTATATATATATATATATATATATATAGTGCAAATGATCTCAAGTGAAATGTCTCATAACAGTGAATTACTATTTCAAAGAACACTTACCTCCCTTAACCTCACCATTTTTGGATAGAAGGTGTGGAACCTCTTTCTCATAGTACCTCCCAATGTGTTCAATATGTTCCAATCAGTAGGCAGTTTTTGGAGAATAAACAGTCTGGTTTATACTCCCAGTAAGAAAAAGTTCTTAACAACACATGCCATACAACATCTTGAATATTCAAAACAGGAATCTTCAAAGGTTTTGGTTTTAGCATAGGTATAAATTAATAAATATAAACTAATAACACAAGTATCTATTATTGCTAATTTCAAATAATATTGTTCTCTTTTACATACATCTTTATTAATTGGTGAGATTGTGAAAATATATACAAATCTATACTATAGATTTTTTTTCCAACTTTGGTTCCTCAGTTTATCCACAATTATCTACATGTGTTTTAATTATTTAAATCTAAATTTCCTCAAAAAGATTGTTTTTTAGAAAACTAGCCCTCAATATTTGTGAAGAAAGAGGCATAGCTGAAAATTAATAAAACATGGTTATTCACTGCAAATAAACATTAATCACAGTTTATTCAAATGGTAGAAGACTACTGAAGATGAGATCATGTTTTAAGTGGAAAGGTGCTTTGATTCTCTTTAAGAACTGTATTGTACTAATTTTTCTCACTATAGTTCAGGGATATATTCTAGAAGAAGCAATTAATCTTATCTAGAGAAAGCTTTGTTTTATAGGTCTACTTTGAAGAATGTGTAGGTCCACAACAAATTGCCTTTACAGAGCAATTGCAAGGATAGAGCATTTTGTATATCTATAAAAAATGGCAGCAGAATTAAGAAACCAGGCCCAGTGGGGTAAACAGTAATAAAGAGAGAGGGAAGGGGCCAAAAGAGAACATGGACTGCTCCCAGAGAAGTAGGCAGGGCGCAGACAGAAGAACAGAAATCTATATTTTGAATTTTTAGATCACAGAGGAAAAACATCAAGGTCTTTTCAGTTATTAGCTGATCAGGGGTCTTTCTGGCTGTTTGTAGGGCGGTGGTGGACAGCCCTGTGCAGGCAGCATGTGGAAGCATCAGCAGAGCAGAAAGACTGGATCCAGGCTGCACCGATTTCTGTTCCTTCTGTTTCAGTTCCAGTGCTATTCAATTCATCCTGTTTCCCAGCAGAAACTCAGACCACACCGCATCAAACAGGCCCTGGGGAAGACTCTGCCCTGCAATCCAGAGCGTCTCCTCGACCATTACACGGGTCCAAGTTCCAGGTGGACCACACAGGTGCAGCAACGGCGGCAGCACCTGCCTTACCCAGGAGCAAAGAAAGACATATTCACACTTTCAAAATAAAATACTGATGCTTATTTTTTTTCCCTGTAGAAATTCCTAATAATGAGTATGACTGTAATGTATGCCTAAAAGGTACTGATAAACTTAATAAACAAAAAAAATTTAAAAAAGAACTTTATTGTTTAGGTTAGTTTTACTGCAATGCACCCTCATGATAGAAAAAAAACCCAAAAACTTAAAATTTAAACCTGGCATGGAAGACAGAAAGAAGCCAATGAAAATGAGGCTGGCATGTTAAATATTTAATATCTGCTGAATTGCTTTTGATCTCTCAGTCACAATGGCTAGTGCAGTGTCATTCTGTTTAGTATTTCCCTCATGTATTCTGCTAACATTGTTTTTTTATAATATTAATGTATCAAATATTCATAATAAAAATATTAAGGATAATATAAAACAAATCATCTTTCAAGTATATAGCATTAAATTGTGCATATTTTTTATAATTTCTATGCATATATATTTTCAGCACAATTATTTCCTTAAATATTTTTATATCCCATATTTTTATCAGGTCATGTACATTAGGGGAATTTTTATATCTTTGTAAATATTGTAATGCCTAAAAATATCTTATATCATTTACTATAAATTATCTGAAATTGTACTAGTTTGGAGAATACAGATTATTCTGAAACTGATGTGTTTATAAATTGCACTGAAGTAATTTTTCATCATACATAAATTTATGAACTGCTTTCTGAATAACTTCTTAGAATAAATTCCTAAACTGGGACCACTGATTCAGAGTATGGTCATTTTAAATTTCTAAAATTAGGGGTGGGAGGCTGTTAAGGCCAATAGCAACGTCCAGTATAAAATGGAGAAAGCTCAACTCTGCCCAGGTCCCTGTTGTCAATAGAAGACACAGCAGCAAGGCTCGTAGCACTGAACTATCAGTGTTCTATGTATCTTCAGACACTGGAATAGATCTGACAATAAGGGGACACTTCACTTCTTTGTTGGACACTTTTCCAATTAGGTAGCACTTGACACATCTCAAACTCTGTTTATGTATCTTTCTCACGTTTCTTTCTCTCCCTCATCTTTGCTTTCTCTTTCTTATGTTCAATCACTCTTTGCTGTCTTTCTAAGCATACACTTTTTTTAAAAAAAATCTTAACAAATTTAAAAAAGTAAAGTCTGAACCTACACCATACCCCTGTAAATTAGTTTAACTAAAGTTTAGCACGATCAAGTAGTACTAGGCTCCATATTCTGTTATTCTAACAATACACTTTCAACATGTGGTCTTCAGACTTCCTGAATCATCAAGACCCTTCCAGAGGGTCCATTGTGTCTACACTATTTCCCTCATAATAGACAGGAGTTGCTCTCTTCAGCGGTACACTCTTGTAGTAATTGATGTGGAAGTAAATGCAGTTAACACTGATAGTATCCAGCAATAAACAGCAGAACTAAACTACTGTTACTGTATTCTTGAACCAGGCACATTTTCTAGTTTTTTAAAAGGCCGTTTCATGGAAACAGGTTGTTAAATCTGGGCCACTGAGAATATATCTTTTTAACGTGTATTTGCCTCACTGACACTTATATTCTGAAATATTGTGGTAGTTTCAAGAGAAGGGTCTTCTATGGCTGTTTTAATTGCCTGACTATTACTTTCTCAAAGAACACCAATTCCAATGGACACAGCAATGGAGAGACATACTATGATTATTCACCATAAAGCATTTCAACAACTTGTTTTTGGTGCTTCCAGGGAACCAACCGGTGCTTGCTAGTTATGCAGGTGGCACCTCTGAGCTACATCCCCAGACCTTCAAAGATATTTTCTAAAAGACAATAAAGTAAGCCTGTCATGTCAAGGATAAACAATAAACTACTTGATATTTGTTACAGAATCTGAACCCTAAATAAAAATTGAGATTCTGAAAAACAGCATTACTATCAGCTTGACAACTTCTCAATATTTGAAGACATTTCTGATCAGTTTAGTTGTATATTTACAATTGGGATTCCCTATAACTATATAATGAAATGTTTCAACATTAGGAAAATATTTACATAGACTTTCTCCTTGATTAAATTTAATTAGGTTCCTCCAAGCTATCTTTTCCAACATGCCCTTGATCTTAGCCCAGATTTTATCAAGAATCCTAAAAGTTTAGTGGGATCCTTTGAACTAGCTACTCATTGAAATTTCTGATGTATACATCCCTAACCTAATGTTAGTTAGAATTCTGTTATGTAACCTAGCAGGATTGCCTCTGTCTTTGATGACTCCTCTTAGTATACTGGACTTAAGAACTTGATTGGCTCCCTATGACTGCTTATAACTCAAGTGCACTATGAGTCGGTACAGCTGAGATCTGGATGTTTACTTGCATTTACATTATAAATAACAAAAGCCTATACACCTAATCTGGGATAGTTTTAACTCAAGAGGCCACTGTACTATTTCCTATTCTTTGACTGTACCCATTAGCAATAAGTCTCCATTTGTTCTTGCTACATTCAGAGTTGATCCCAATCTCCCAAACCTATGTAAATAGTCCTAAAAATGTACACAACAAAATGAATATCATTGAGAAGATCAGTGTACGTCACATCATCAGAAATGAATAAAAAGTCCACTCAAAATACAAAAGTCAAAGCACATTAATGAAACATATCCCAAAAACATCACTCATAAAATTTTAGAATCACTCCTACAAATGAAATAGACGAAATTACTCCCTCCACCAGGCACAGTGGCTTAGACCTATATCAGAGCACACTGGGAGGCTGAGGCAGATCGCAAGTTTAAGCCAACCTTGAACAACTTAGTGAGACCATGTATCAAAAAGAACAACAATAACAACAATAGCAACAAGAATAATTACAACGACAACAAAAAGATTCAGAATATTGCTTAGTGAGAAGGCCTCAAATGCAGTCACTAGGAAAGAAAGAAAAGAAGGAAGGGAAAGAGGGAGAAAGGAAAAGAGGGAGATACAGAAAGACACAGAAAGGAAAACTACAAGTCAAATTCTGTTAGAGTAGCAAAGATTATTCAGTGTCATCT